>CAUYQU010024014.1:0-63701 GCA_963574635.1 Cheracebus regulus
AAACAAAATTATGAGAATAATAATTGTCGACGTTGGTGTTAAAATCGAAAAAAAAAAAAAAAAAAAAAAAAAAAACAAGACAGAACACTTTCCTGAAAGAAGAGTTAGTTAAAAAGATACTCTAGTGTTTGAAGAGGTTTGTGAATCAGTGTCTGCTGTGGGAAGATAAAAGTAAGGAGATAGAAATAAATTACTTTTTGGTTGAGTGGTAAGACTGAAACAAATACAAGAGTCACAGGATTCCTATGGTTAAGCCACATGAATGTCTCCTGAGAATCTTCAGCTCCCTATGAAGAGCTTCCCACTGGGTAAAGGGAAGGAAGAAATCTAGAAAGTCTGTCCTAGGATGAAAGAGGTGGTCCTAAGTAAATAATTACAGTCTATCTTCTCAAAATGTAAGAAGAGTAGAAAAAATGGGAGAGAAGTAAGAAAATTATAGAAGTAAAATTTCTGTGAAATCTGGTGTGGGATTTGGGGGAGTCTAAGAAGCTCAAATAGTGGCAATTTTGTGTCATCTGAAAAGCTAGGAACAATTATCTTGTAGTCTCCTGAACACTTACTCTCCCCAGTATAACAAATATGTCATGGAGAAGTAATTTTTTAAATAATTATTTCAAGAAAAATGAAGACCTGTAAGAATAAATGCCTAATGTAGATGACGGGTTGATGGGGTACAGCAAAACAACATGACATGTGTATACCTATGTAACAAACCTGCACATTCTGCACATGTACCCCAGAACTTAAAGTATAAAAAAAATTAAAAATTAAATAAAAAGAATCCATGTGGTTAGATGTTGGTTGACTGTTCTGTGGGATGAAAGGCTTAAATATATAGATGAAAGAACACGAGAGATTTAAATCTAACTTCAGCAATTGTTAATTTAAGGATCCTTGGAAACATTATTGGGCATTTGTTACTATAATTGTATGAATGCTAATATTTGTTGCATGCTTACTATGTGTCAAATCCAGTGCTTTACATTAATAACTTGCCTTGATAGCACATATACTAAAGTTGGAAGGATATAGAGAAGATTAGCATGGCTCCTGAGCAAGGTTGACATGCAAATTCGTGAAGAATTCCATATTTTTATCTGTGTACCTATGTGATGGGAAGAATGAAGTCAAGTTGGCAAACACTCTTCAGGATATTTTCTAGGAGAACTTCCCCAACCTAGCAAGGCAGGCCAACATTCAAATTCAGGAAGTACAGAGAACATCACAAAGATATGCCTCAAGAAGAGCAACCCCAGCACATAATCGTCAGATTCACAAGGGTTGAAATGAAGGAAAAATTGCTAAGAGCCGCCAGAGAGAAAGGTCGGGTTACCAACAAAGGGAAGCCCATCAGACTCACAGTGGATCTCATGACAGAAACCCTACAAGCCGGAAGAGAGTGGGGGCCAATATTCAATATCCTTAAAGAAAAGAATTATCCCCCCAGAATCTCATATCCAGCCAAACTAAGTTTCATAAGTGAAGGAGAAATAAAATTCTTTACAGAAAACCAATATGCTGAGAGATTTCATCACCACCAGTCCTGCCTTACCAGAACTCCTAAAAGAAGCGCTAAACATGGAAAGGAACAACCAGTATCAGTGACTACAAACATATCAAATGATAAAGACCATTGACACAATGAAGAAACTGCACCAACTAATGGGCAAAACATCCAGCTAGCATCAAAATGGCAGGATCAAATTCACACATAACAAGATTAATCTTAAATGTAAATGGACTAAATGCCCCAATCAAAAGACACAGACTGACAAATTGGATAAAGAGTCAAGACCCATCAGTGTGCTGTATTCAGGAGACCCATCTCACGTGCAAAGGCACACACAGGCTCAAAATAAAGGGATGGATAGCTAAAAAAAAAAAGCAAGGGTTGCAATTCTAATCTCTGATAAAACAGACGTTAAACCAACAAAGATCAAAAGAGACAAAGAAGGGCATTACATAATGGTAAAGGGATCAATGAAATGAGAAGAGCTAACTCTCCTAAATATATACGCACTCAATACAGGAGCACCCAGATACATAAAACAAGTTCTTAATGACCTACAAGAGACTTAGATTCCCATACAATAATAATGGGAGACTTTAACACTCCACTTTCAATATTAGACAGATCAGTGAGACAAAATTAACAAGGATATCCAGGACTTGAACTCAGATCTAGACCAAGTGGACATTTACAGAACTCTCCACCCCAAATCTACAGAATATACCTTCTTCTCAGCACCACGTTGCACTTTAAAATTGACCACATAATTGGAAGTAAATAACTCAATCCATTTCTTTGATGTTTTCATGTGATTTTTTTCCTTTTAGCAACTGCTATACTGATGATCTAGAATGTTTACTTAAATTATCAATGGCTCTATTTCAACAATGAGGATATTCATTCATGCCAAGACTAGCAACTTTGATTTTGGTTCCCTACACTTTTAATAGTTCTACCATCTACCTAGATAAAGTTATAAGGAGCACCATAACCAGATTTTTAATTGTTGTAGATCTGGGAGAAAGAGATAATGTGGTAATTAAAGAGTGGTCTTCAAGACGATCTTCCCAGTCTAACGGTGAAATTAAACTGATAAGTACAAAATTAAATACAATTTTATTATAATTTATTTTATCATTCTTTTTTACTTGGAGTTACAATGCCTAATTGTTTCCCCAATTTTGTCACTTTCCACATTAAAGATGTTAATTTGGCATTTGTAACTGAGGATCCAAGAGGTCATAGATATGATATTTATGAAACTCCAAACTGAAGTGTCATATTAAGATGAATATTTTGAAATGAAAAATTTGATTACAGTTATTAATTCTCACCTAGGTTCAGGTTGTTAATGAATTACGTCATTGGTAATTAAGAGAGATTTGAAGGATATATTTTAGAGAGAACTTTTGGTGAACTGTGAGTCCAAACATTCCCAAGAGCAAAGAGATATGGGTTCCTGACCCTCATCTCAAGCTTAGTAGGACTGGCTTCATCAGGACTGTGTAGAGAGTTTGATATACTATGAAGCTGGGGTAATACAAAGGACCTGTCTTTGTTGTGCTGGTAAATAAAATGGGGAAGGTGGGGTAGCTAGTTCTTCCACATGTGGAAGCAAATAGGTGACTAAATTAGGCTGTGGCAATATTTCTCAGAGTTTGACTGGACAAAGGATACAGATGTTTTGTAGAGAACAGCTATAGGTGGTCTATATAAAAGATACATTAAGACAGGTGGTCTTAATCTATCTTGGATCATGTCCAAAAGGACTTCTTCCCATAGTCTGGAAATTTCAGCAAAGAGAAACCAAGGATAGCAGTGGACCCTTTAAGACAGAGGAAATATGCCATGTGCATCAAGATAAGGAACAGTGTCTCTGAAGAGATCATAGATGGTACATTGTTGCCGTGAAATCTCTTCCTCCACATTCATGCATCCACACCCTTGGGTAACCCCTTCTCATGCTGACTCAGACTTGGTTATGTGATCTGTTTTTGTCAGTGGGATAAAAACAAATGTCATTAGCAGTGATTTCAAAAACGCTTTTGCGCTGGGGGTTACCCTCTCTTTTATGCTTTTTGTACTTTGTCATAGGGAGAAGCTACACTATTGAAAGGTGAGACACATGGCCCAATCAAACCTGTTGTCTCTGGTGACAGTCAACCCACCTCCAAACACATAAGTGTTTCTGAGGCTATTTGTCCCAGTGGAGCCATCATCTGACTTTTGACAGAACCCAGCCAGGTCCAGTCAGCAGAATTACATAGCTGACCTGTTGACTCATGGAATATAATACAGAGCTGCTGTTTTAAGGTAGTCAGAATTGGCATGGTTTGCTACACAGAAAATATTACTGCTATGACATAAAAGTCCCCTATAAGAGAAAGAAAGCTTTAAAGCCATGTCTACAAAGTTTAGAGTCGGTTGCTGATAGTAGCAGTCAAGTAAGAACTTTCCTGCCCCTTCTCTTATCTCTTTACTCTCTTCAGTATTCAGTTCACTTCTAGAGTGTTCAGAAATACCAAATACGAGCTGAATAAGACATGGAAAGACAAGGATTCATCTCTTCCACAGAGTACAAGCCTGGCTAATAGAGGGAATATTTCACTTTACATCAAATGCTAAGAGTTTTGACTATAACCTAGGAGTGAACAAAATAACTCGACATTATGTTTGAAACTTATCATAACCTTTGGATTAATACTATTTGTATTTAATCTAAGAATTGTCTGAAAAGGCATGGAACTGCTTGTTTTTATCTAGTATCCAAGAAAGAAATCCCCTAATGTAGTTTAGGAAATAATGTTGTCTTAGTATTATATCCAGTGAAAGTTATTTTCTCAACATTCCAATTACTCATAGCATAAATTAGACATCTAGCAATTGCTAAATAGTTTTACTGTATGTATATAATTTGTAGAAACATAGTTCTACAACTCTAAATACGATGATTATTAATTATTGGCAAGAGTGTTGAAAAATCTGTCCTTTGAAATATAGCTTTTGAGCATAGATTCCTTTGTGTTCTGTTTTGAAATACACCCTTACCTTCACCTGCTCTGGAATCAGTGGTTCTCAGAATGCTTTCTTCTTTTGCAGATTCACTGTCACTTTTGTCTGATATTACAACATACTAACAGCTCAACTATCCTCAGTAATATTTGACTACAAGGATTCTGTAAATAGGTGAAGCTTAAGATTACTATTTTTATTTCAAGTGCAATAAACTGTAGTCAAAAAACAGATGGCGTCTTGTCCATATATCTGTGTAAAATTTAGATCAAACAAGCAAAATGAAGAATACATACTCTCACATTTTGTATGTCACACTACACATTCTTTATTAGGATATACTTCATTTTTGTCCTGTTATTCTCTACCAAAGGAAAACAAGTGAGGAGAGCTCACCATATTTGTTTATTTATTTAACATTTGAAAATCATAATCCAAGATGTAGGTGAGTGAAGGCTTTTTTGTTGGAGAAATTACAAAGTTTTTTCCTATATCTGGCAACCTACATCTGAAATTTACAAATGTGTACCTCTCTAAAAGATATAAGCTCTTTGTCCTCACCTGTGTGATGAAGTTAGCTGTTGCCATTCTTACTGTTAAAAGCAAAACCTCATACCAATGTATTTTTGAATGAATTCTTGATTCACAGTGGAAGTTGCTCATAGCAAAATGAAATATGTGTTGACTTCTCTCCAGTTTGTTTCCTCAGATTTCTAAGCCCAAAGACAAAAAGGACAGAAAACACTTTGTATTTGGTATAACCTTGGGAATCCATCCTAAGAGTTAAACGTCAAATTGTTGAATTACTTGCTCTTATTATCCTCTAACTCTTCCATATTCTTTTAATTGACTCAATGTTGTAAAGATAAACGCCTTGGGTTATGCATAACACAGAACACAGCACAACATAATGCAATTTCATAAAGGATCTTCTGTAATTGCTTATCACACATGGCTGTGCATGACAGAAACAATAAAGGAACAAATGGAAAATATTAGGCCAAACCTTATTACTGACATGATATTGGAAATAATCTTGAAATACTTTTTGATACACATTGCTCATATATAAGCATTGAGAATGAGTGGAGTTTCTCACATCTATCTGGTTGTATTTTGGAAATGATGGGGAGCAACTAGAAAGGGGCTAACTCTGCAAATAATTAAGAAGAATTATGAGTGTTTTAAGAAGACAAGAAATTGATTTAAAGTAAAAGTTGGTATCCAAGGAGTAAGAGCTCATTATATTGTCAGTAGTCCCATCATTCAGTAAAAAAAACAAAGTTTCAAAGTTGACTCTGTTTAATATGAGTCATGACAAAATTTTGCACATGAAAAGGATGCTGTCCTTTCAAATACAAGCAAATACACAGATAGCTTAATATCATTAAACCAGAGCAAAAGTTTAAGAAGAGAAGTGATAAAATATTCATTTAGTTTGATATGAGAACCTGAAGTTTTCAGTTATTCACTTACCAATTATATGTTTTCTGAAAAATAATCCCATAAAAACCTGGGGATATTTTACTGATGTTTATTATTTCTCTCATTACAAGTCAAATTCTGAGAATTTCCTGTTTTCAGAAATCATGCGAGGCATCTTAGTGATGACATAATTGATATCTCTGAATTGAGAAATGATGAAAGTGGGGAAAGAAGAAAAAAATAACTCACATGAAACTGATATGAAGATGAATTCATGACAGCATCTATATAGAACCAAGGGTTTTACCCTTACCCGAGTTCTTCAAATGTTCCATAAAGCTTAAAAGGTCTGAGTGTAGGCCTCCAGGGAGAAGAGGGACATGATTTGAATAAGATTTCCATGAGTTTAACACTTCCTCCATATTTCTATTTATAAACATACAAAATTATTAACACTATGTTATAATTAGTAATATTTCTAAATAAAATTTATATTTAAATTCCCTTGAAGAAAGCTCACACACACACAGTATTTTCCGTTTTATTGTCTAGGTAGTCTGGCAATCAAATTATGTTTATCAGTACACTGAATTAAACTTAAAAGAGGTGACACTGAATTTCAGTTTCATATTTGGGGCAATCCATCTTCTCTTGCTCATAACATTTCAAAATTAAGATATATGCAATATAACACAATTGTTTTTCATGGCTTTATATATTATGTCAATGTGTAATTAAAAATGAGCAGTACCACCACACAAATTATTGTTAATCTACACAGTTGGTGTAAATTCAATAAATATATTTGATAAGAAAATATATGATTTGCATCATATGGACATTCAAAGTGCTAAGTGACAAATTTTTTCAATTTCTTTTATTGTTTCAGAAGAACATGCAACAAAGGATTATTCAAGCAAGAAAACTATGTTCTTTACTTCACCATAATTTAAACATATGGATAAAACCAGTGACAAAAATGAATTGATTAGATATTATATTCTTACAGACTATTTTTTCACAGTAGCTTTATGTTCACAGTAAAATTGAGGGGAAGGCACAGAAATTTCTTGTATACCCTTTGCTTCCACATACACACAGACTCTCCTATTACCAACGTCCTTCACCAGAGTGGCACATTTGTTACAACTGATGAAAGTACAATGACAAATCATTATCACTAAAGGGGCATCATTGATATTAGGGCTCACTCTTTTTTTTGTTGTTGTTTGTTTTTTGAGATGAAGTGTCATTCATGCAACTCATTTCTGCTGGAGAGCATTTATATATTCATCATGTACTAAAGGCCAACTTTTGCCTTAGTCTTGCCAGCCCCTTCCTTCGGGATATTTTTGGTTGAATGTGGAAAGTGCAATTAAATGTATCATAGGAATACAGACTATGGTAGAAATTTAAACTTGTGTTAGAGTATAATGGAGGAGTAGCTAAACTAACAATGTGAGAGGAGTATCCTGGAGATAGGGACCCATTCTGAGTTTTGAAAGACTGAGAGTTTGTCATGTAAAAATAAGAAAGATTTGTAATGCTAAGGGAACATCACTTCTAATGCTTGGAAGTACAATCATGTACTGTGTGCATTGTTTATTAGGCATAAATATATGTATTTTTCATTCCTTCAAGAAATATTTGTTGAGTACTTATACATATCTATTAGAAAACTTTTAGATATAGGAAATAGGAATTTCTCAGTGAACTTGAAGATTTTTTGTCATACAAAGTTTTTTTTTTGAGAGAGAGAGTCTTGCTCTGTCACCAGGCACTAGGCTGCAGTGCAGTGGCGTGATCTCGGCTCACTGCAACCTCTGTCTCCCGGGTTCAAGCAATTCTCCTGCCTCAGCCTCCCAAGTAGCTGGGACTACAGGCAACCGCCACCATGCCCAGCTAACTTTTGTATTTTTTTCAGTAAAGATGGGGTTTCACCATGTTGGCTAGGATGGTCTCGATCTCTTGACCTCATGATATGCCTGCCTCGGCCTTCCAAAGTGCTGGGATTACAGGTGTGAGCCACCGTGCCCAGCCTGTCACATAAAGTATTTAAGGTAATGTAGCTTTAAAGTGGACTAATTTGGTAGCTTAATAATGCTAATCAACACCTGAATTTTTACATCTTCTGGCCCTGTCATCTCTGCCTAGGTCCCCTAATGAACTCAGGAAGGATTCAGAAGCAGTACTGTTTATTTTTATGCATCACATTTTAAGAGCAAGGAAAACTTACCTAGAAATTTCCAAGTAGACTTCCAAGTCTCACCAGATAGAACATTTTGGATGCAAGGCCCAAGCCAATCATTTACAAAAGGAATTGGGTCATAACAATTGGCTTAAATCAGTCAAAAAAAAAAAAAAAAAACTTCAGGAGTTAAAATGAGAGACATAGTCCCTGAGTCATACATGGGTATCATGAACATCTAAACCAAACAAGGGCTCTGTCAGTCAGAATATATGAGAAATGGGTGCCAAATAGGTGACTGTTGGTATCTGTAACAACCAATTGTTTACCAGTCCCTGTGCTTGATGTTAGGATGGTCACAGAAAGCAAAATACATAATCTCTGACCTCAGGGAGCTGAGAAAATGGTGAGTAATGCATTATTAAAGAATCACACAGGTAGTTAATAACAATATCTTTAAAAAGAAACATGTGCAGGGAGAGAAGAAAGCATTTAATGGTGAATTTTATTTATTATGTGATGTTAAGGAAGATTTCTGTGAGGAAACACATTTGAGCCAGAATCAGAAGTTAAGTCAGAGTAAAGCAAGTAAACAGTAGACAGTTTAAGAGAAAGTATAATCCTGGCAAAGGAAAGAGCATGTGCATCAGCTGTGACACTAGTGTACCTTGAGGAATGAAAACAATTCCACTGTGATTGAAGAATAGAGAGAATGCAGAGATGGGATTGGAGAAAAGACTGGACAAGATGGAAGAGACTGTTCTGTTACCAATGTTCAGCTTAGTCTTAAGAGAAATGAGAAAAAACAGAGAAATTGAAAGAGGAGAATATTATAACGTGGAAGAAATGAGCCTTCCAGAATGCTGTAAAGCTGGCATAAAGATAATATTCAGGAAAACCCTGGAACTAGCTTTCATTTTTCCTTAGGATGAATCAGGCACCTTGTTAACTATGAGTAGATTTCAAGAACCAAGAAGCTATAAATGAAATCTCAAAAATTATTAGTGAAAAAATCCCAGAATGGTGATATAATTCTAAGATATAACAAAGCAAGGATAAGGGAGATAACACACTTTCAGAGCCTCCCAGAAATTTATTTTGTCCAGGAAAATTGGATTATTAGTCTAATCTTTCAGTAGAGGAAAAAGCAGAGTATTTGTGATCTCTTGAAGTTAAAATATCAACCTTTTGTCATGCTGCAGCCTTGATTTCTTCTCTTATTCTTTTTTCTTTCCATCAATTATGAAGTAATGTTAAACAATCATTCAAATATTTCTTGAATTCATCCACATTTCTGTGGCTCAACTCACACTATGTCTATCCGTTCTTTATCTCAAAATTGGATAATTGTATGGAATCTCTTTGCTGGTATTTGTTCTTGAATTCTTAGCTGTAAAAGAAAAGAAAGATCCTTCATTTATACCCCAAAGTACAATGAATGGCTCAAGCACATCAAAAGCATTATATTATCTGGGTAATAATCCAAGCTGAGTGTTCTTGGTTTGTAGGCAGCTATTTTTTATGCAGCAATTTGGCAGGCAGCCCAGCCTCCTTCCATATTGTGACTCCACAATGGTATTTACCTCCAGCCAGCAAGAAGAGAAAGAACTAAGATTCTTCTTAAATGCCTTGTCCCAGTAGCGGCTCAAATAGTTTCCACTTACATTCTATTTGCAAAAAATTGGTCATTTCCCTGAATCAAGTGAAGGAAGGCTGGAACATATGATGTAGCACCATTCTTAGAAGAAGGCTCTTTTGTTGTATGGTTCAGCCGATAAACTCCGCCACATTTGTTTCTAATCTTGCTGCAATACAAATTGTTCTCCAAAGTATAAATATAATAATGAAAACAGTTTAATAGTTCTTTGTTTAAAGATTTCAAAGATATGCGCTGATTTTAGAACAAAGTTCTCTCCTTTTCATGGATGCTTATGTGTTTATCTCAGCCCATTCTAAATTTACAACCCCATTTGTTGCCTAGTTTTCTCATAAGATTATATTGCAAAATTACTAAACTTCCACTTGTTGTCTAGAACATGCTGCATTATCTTGCCTTTAGGCTCTGAAACTTGATCTTCCCTCTGCCAATAATACTATCTTTGTTCATTCATGTCCCCAACTTATACACTTAAAGTCTCAGTTTAAATTCCATAGGCCCAGAGTTCTCATCTCTGGCACAGACCAGATGAGACACCCCTGCATTTATTCCTGTCATGTTTTGTAATTCCCTTTCATAAAGTTCCATCACACTTAAATTTATGATTTATTTAACATGTAGTTTCTCAATCCATTTTTGACCTTTGAGACAAAATTTGAAACTCTTGCACACTGCACATAGTGGTTGCTGAAGACTCATTTTTAATTATAGTCAGTTTTGTTATGTTGCTAGTTTTAAAATGCAAATTGGTTCTAACATAATTGATATATTAAGAAAAAAGTGAGCGTAGTAGAAATATTGCATTTGCTTATATTTGACTTTGTCCCTTAGAAATACTGGGTAAATGAACAAAATAGTACCCAACTGAACTGAGCTGTGAAGGACCACACAAAATGTCACGTATGCATATTTCAAGCATCTCCCAGATACCTCAGTGTACTGTATTTGGTATGAGCCACAGTCAATCACATCTGTGATTAAAACTTTCTGTCAAATTCCTAATAATCCTCTTGTTATCCATTTATAATAAGCTCCAAACTGACACTCATTTCCACAAGCAAATTTCAGGTGGTTTTAAAGTAACATGGAACATTACTGTAGTATTTATGCATTGTTAACTGTTTAACATGTGTAAAATATTCCTCTCCTCCCCTCCCCTCCCTTCTTCCATCCCTCCCTCCATCCTCCTTCCTTCCTTTCTCTTTTTTCTTTCTTTCTTTTTTCTTTTCTTTCTTTTTTCTTTCTCTCTTTCTTTCTTTCTTTCTTTCTTCTCTCCCTTCATTTTCTCTTTCCCTTTCTTTCTTTCTTCTTTCTTTCCTTTCTTTCTTTCTCTTTCTTTCTTTTTCTTCTTTTTTCTTTCTCTCCCTTCCTTTGCTTTCTTCCTCTTTCTCTCCTTCTTTCCTTTCTTTCTTTCTCTTTCTCTTTCTTTCCTTCCTTTCTTTCTCTCTGTCTCTCCTTTATTTCTTTTTTGAAACACAGTCTTCTCCCTCTTGTTGCCCAGGCTGAAGTGCAGTGGTGCAATCTAAGCTCACTGTTGCCTCTGCCTTCTGGGTTCAAAGGATTATCCTGCCTCAGCCTACCAAGTAGCTGGGACCACAGGCATGCACCACCATGCCCAGCTGATTTTTGCACTTTTAGTAGAGAGGGGGTTTCGCCATGTTGGCCAGGCTGGTCTCAAACTCCTGACCTCAGGTGATCTGTCTGCCTTAGGTATTGGGATTAGAGGCATGAGCCACCACGTTCCAATTATTGCTACCATTTCTATTAGGTTATTATCTTTTACTTATTTATCATATTATTTTGACTGTTGTGTTCTGTTATAAACTGAATGTTTGTGCCCTTCCTCCCATTTATATTTTAAAATCTAGTACCTAACCTGATATTTGGAGGTTGGGCCTCTGGAAGGTAATTAGGATGTAAGCTTTCACGAAAGGAATTAGAGTTCTTTTAAGAGGAGGTCAGAAGGTTAACTTACTCTGTGTAGAAACAGCAAGAAGAAAACTATCTGGAAACCAGAAGAAGACCCTTCACCAAGAACTCAATGCTTCTGGCACCCTGATCTCAGACTTCTAATCTCCGGAACTGTAAGAAAGAAATATTTGTTGTGTAAGCCACTCAGTCTATAATAATTTCTGATGGTGGCCCAAACTGACTAAGACTGCTCTTGATTCCATCTTTCCCCATATACCCTACTGATTTCATTGTGTGATTTTGTATGACACAGTGATTTTTAGAAAATCATATGACTTAAACAGAACTGACTACAAACGAAAGAGCAATTGCTTGAAGCTAATTAGGGACTTAGTTATATGAGTCAAAGCTTGAAATGACTGCAGTCTCACATCATAGTCCCTGAGCTCACAGGACTGCCAGGTTATGCTACCCTCAGGCCTTCATGGTGTTGTTCTCAGAGTATCAGTGAAGGAACCAATTCTTCCTGTTTATGTCCCAGTGTCAGGTAAAAGGGGGAACAAAGCTATGGACCTGAGTGAGTGGAAGCTCTTTCAGGATCACCATTGCCATTGAAGGAAAAGGGAGTGAGTCTTTGTATGTCTGTAACTAGGCACACTTCACATGAGTTCTGCTTCATGCAGTCTTTCAGATACCAGTCCTGAGAATATCCAGCCTGCTTGTGGCTTTTGCTTTTCATTTGAGAATTTTAGCCATCATTTATTTCTTCTAAGATTTTATCTGTCAGTTCCCTTCCATTAGCCTCAGTTTTCTTATCTACCAAAAGATATGATTGAAGCAGCTCATCAATAAGCTTTCCTTTTCTTATAAAAGACTTTCATTTACGGTATCATCCTCATTTTACCTGCACCATACCCAAGCATTAAGGTAAAAAGGAAATGGAAGTTTGAATTGAAAAGTCTCTGCTGGTAGCATATCAGATTCCTAACCAGAAAGGTAATTATGCCTCATGCTGTTTGTCAGCCTTTCAGTTACCTATACACACCTACAGATCTGCCTTTGTGGAAATCCTTCTCAGAACGTAAAATACTGCAAGATATCTTTTAATCTTAGGAATGTAAGGAGTCAGATTCTAAAGCCCCTAATACAGGTGGAAATAGACCACACCTCTCTAAATATCCGCTGGAGTGGTGGAGCAGTCGAAGCCTTACCTGATGTTGCTGGTTCTGAAGGTTGCGCAGTGGAATTGCTGCTTCCCACCGTGGATGTCATCAACTGTGAGTAAAAAGAAAGGCATCACTGTGCTTTTGGTCTAAAAGAAAGGAAGAAAAAATGATGTCACAATTTTCTGTCAAAACAGTGTAGATCATAAGGGTTACATTTTAAGGAGACAAAAAGCCCTATTTGCAAAGAGAAAAACTTGTCTAATTTGAAAATGATGTAAGACTGCTTGTATATAAAAATATTACAAAACAGACATCCTACTAGAAACTTAATGAGGTCAAGGTCACATTGATATAGTTTGATCTCTAATCTTTAAATGTAATATTCTTGGTAGAAACAAATCTGTGCAGAGATTTTAAAAAATTGAATTATTTCTAGTGTTTTTTTGTTTTGTTTTCTGTTTGCTTAAATTTTCTCAGATTATGCATGAAGACATTGAGTTGAAATTATGTTACAAATTTGTGTGTCTGGCTATAAAATGTCAAGTAATTAAAAAATAAATGGAAAGAAGCAAATGAACTTCTTCTTTGACATTATTCAAAGGAGTAAAAGACCCAACAGTAAAAGACTCCTATGGTAAAAGACCCAACAAAGGAGAAAGAAAAGTAGAGAGATAAAGAATTAAATAAAAAAATCCACAGATGAAACCACATAGTTGTCAAGCTTACTCCTGAAATGAGATCTGACATGTCAATATCAGTTGGGAAAGATAAAGGTAATTTCAGTGTCTCTAAATATTTAGAGGAGCTACCAGAACAAAATCAGTGAGATCTATATCAATGATGTAGTTGCAGCACTGAAAATGCATTGTAGGATTTTTTTTTTTTCCAATAAGTTCATCTAAACAAGCCTGGCCAAGCTATTCACAGTCTCTGTTACATGAGTGTCACTTTGCAAAGTAGAACAGACACTTGGAAGTGTTAGCCTCCAAATACATTTTACATGGGGATTATGATTTAAAATTTTGTTTCCTATGATCTAAAAAAAGTGAATCATAATAGGCTGTCAGGGAAAAATAGAAAATGAAGATGGAAATATACTATCATTCACAAAGTAGTTACAGTCAAAATTTAGCCAGTTCCACTGTGCAAATTTGGTTTTTCTCTTTAACTTTTTCTCTTTTCTCATTATTAGTTTTGAAATAGGTTATGATCAGCTAACTCTGATTTCATTTTTTCTCTTACTTTTTCTCAAGGGGCAGCAGTACTTTCCAAGCAGGTCTATAGTTATCCTGGTCATTTTTAAACTTTCAACATGTTTAAATGAATGTTTCACAAGTCAAATTTCTGAAGCAAAGCTGCAACTTTCACTGCCTTTCCATGTAACATTTGTAACAGTCATAATACAAAGAAAATAAGGACCAAGATGAAGGGTACAGAATAAATGACTTACAAGGGTTACACTTTAAACAACCATGGGAGTTGATGGGACAGTTTGGGCTGGTCATGCTCCTGTGCCTAGTGTTGAATCTGTTGTCCTTATAGCTTGGCCAGACAGTAATTAAAAAGAAAATTTGCATATGAGAACGATTAGTAACAAATTGTAACCCAAAAGGATGGAATATCTGTCTTGTCCTACCTCTTACTTTGAAGCTATTGGAGACCTGTTAAGAAAGCTTCTGCCTTTCACCACAGAGCTACATGTGCACTTGGCCTAGGACTCAGAGACTTTGAAGAAGATTGGCAGGAGCTAAGGGTCTAGATGCTACCAGAAGCCAGGTGAGCTCTAGACCAGTGACAACATTCTGAAGCTATTGTGGCACCATGCACAGGTTTCAGAGTATAAAAGTGAACAGCTAGCGATTCTCTTATGCCTTTGAAAAGGATTCAAATGTGTGTTATAACAATGCTAACAGAAAACTACACAATAAAGACAACTAGGGAAAATGTAGTCCTAGCTTAGCTAACCTGACAAAATACTAATTCACTAAAATCTACTCTTTGGCAAAATTACATCCACACACTTTTCTTTAAGCAAATGACTTCTAAATAAAGATAAGAATAAGCCATGGTTTTGCTTAATATGTTGAAATTACTCCTTGTACATCTGAAAACAGGCCAGCCATGCTCCCCAAAAGAGGTTGTTGCTTTTCAACAATAAGTTATTCTTTTAAATTAGTCATACTGTTTTGTATATTAAAACTTAAACACTGAGATTATAGGAAAAGCTATTAACACCTACAATGTTAAATAGTATGGGAATAGGAGAGGAAAAAACATCTATTCATGTATACACAGATGATATCAAAATTAAAAAGAAATATTCATAATTATTGCAGTTCATATTTCTGTAACAGGTCATGCCCAAAGTTCCTCTACTAGCCATTTCATATTCATTTGGCTAGTCATGATTTCTTGTAGATTGTGATGTCCCAAAATTTCATTTCTAAATGGCCTGGGTCATTAGCAGTTCTGTCTGATCAGATTAGCTGTCTGTTAACTCTAATCAGCAAACATAAGAGCTCTCAAAGGCATTTCGTGGGATCTCCTTCATTCTGGACATGACCATTCTCACCCATGTTGTGCAGCAGCAACACAATACCTCCTGAGAGTCAGAATAAATCACCTGGCCCTAAGGCTCCTTTTTTCCTAATGGTTCACTAGCATTAGGGCACAAAGCATTCCTGTGAAATTTCAACTTTAAGCTCAATGAAACTATTGGCTTATCTTCTGGAAGAATCCTTTTCCTTTACACATAGGAATACCCAGACCATCAGAGTCCACAGTTGCAGGGAAGGGAAGCAAACCTTTGCTAGTGGATCACAAGAGTGAGTAAAAAAGGACACTTCATTGTTCACCTTTTAATTACTGGACTTGTGAATTCTGGTTATGGTAAAAACATTGCCATAGAGTAATCATCAGTGATTATAGTTTACACTTTAGACTGAGCAACATTACCACAGTGTCCCAACATAACTCAGACTTCAGTAGGCCATTTTATGGTTCTGTCAGGAAGGCTATTTCAAGTTGATGAGCAAAAGGATAAGAGAAGTGAATTGCATGAATATGTGCAAATTTCTTCCTTTTATTTGCTTTAAAATGATGTTTGATTACCATGAGTGAAGTATTCTGTAAGTTCGTTGATTTTGGCAAAAGTATCATGGACAAGAAAGGCAGATCCAGATACTAAGTGTCTGTCTTAGTGAGAAAAAAAGATGTTGCTCCTTCCATGATAGAAATGGTCCAATGCAATCAACATGACATATGGTGCCTTATTATTCTCTTTTAGGGAATGGAGCCATAATGAGATCTCAATATGGTTTCTATTTTTGGCAAGTTGGCCACTTTGCAGTAGTTATAGTGAGATAAGCTTTAGAAAGAAGTCATGGTTTTGAGCCATACTTAAGCTCCATCTCAACTGGCATGAGCACTTTATTAATGAGTTCATTGTGAAATGATCGGTTGACTGGAGTAAGAAGCTAGCCTGGCATCCACACGCTGGGTTTTCTTGCTTACCTACTTATTAAAACTCTCTTCTTCTACAAGATTGCTATTCAGTGAACATTCACATGGGACACAAACATCTTCATACTCCGTAACCATTCAGAGAGCTCTATCTACATATATATTCTGTACTCATCCTTGTCACCAATTGTCAATTATCCTTCATTCAATCTTTGACCATTTAGCCAAGTCATTAGCCACTACTTGCAAGTATATCTAGGGATCCATAACTCTCACAAAGATACATTCAAGACAAAATAATCAACCAAGCACATTTCCTGGAGTTCTGCCTATGGAAGGGATTTGCCATCATCATTACCTTTCAGGACTATCATGTAGTTGTGCTGCAAGGCTGGCAACATCTATTTTTGGATAGCACATAGTTTCTTCTATAAAACTGAGGTTGAATTTTTTTTTCCTCAGTCAACTGAGAATAGGAAACTACCTGAGAAATCATAGTACAGGCTGAAAGGTAGAGGCAATGTAGCAGTGCTATAAACTCATTTGGTATAGATTTAAGCCAAAACTCTCTTGATGATTGACCTCTGTAAGCTCTTGCTATGACTGGTAAGCCATAGTGAAATTTTTGATCTTTAGGAATTAATATCAGTGCAGATCCTCTGTTTGGTAATCATTCTAAATTCTGACTACTTCTCTACTCCAATGCAAAGACTCGGAAATGTCTTCAGGTCACTTGAAGACACGGGAAGATTAGGAGGACGGATACAACATTTTGGCTCTGTAGCATCTTCCTTCCTTTAAGGAAATCACCCTTTCATTCAATGTACTCTGGGCATAATCAAGGAATTGGCTGAGGAACCAAATCTATCATGATAATTCAAGTCAAACTTCTGCTCATCAGACCTAGAGCTTTTCAACTATAGAATTCAGAAATATTTTTAATAGGCCATCTATGTAGGGCAACATGACCCAAGAGTCAATGCCAAATATGTCTTCAGATAAGAGTGTTCAAATTACTGCAACTATGTGTCCATTAACAGCATCCATGTGTCTTTGAAAATTTGAAGCCCTCACTTAGCAGTAGCTACATTGAGATCTTATCGTATCTATTGCATAAAGAGACCTTTCCCATGAGGGTGGCATTTCTCATTTTCATTTCTAGGTCACATGGAACAATTACAATGTTCTTCAAGAATAAAGAGACATAACACAAATCTTTAAACCTCCCCTCATAATTGTTCTGCTGACTTTTGTGAAGGAGTATCTTTTCTAATAGACCCTTTAAGAGAATATATTGAGAGGATAGCAGGCAGCTTTTATGTAATAAATCCAATTTCTCATTTATATTTCCCTAAATCTTTTGGCAATTTCCTCTACTGTATACCCAGAAAGTTCTGGCACTTCAGTTTCTCTATGTAGACTTCATTTGGGTCCATATGCCCATCAACGGTAAACTTTGGAACTTCTCCTTGCTATTTGAGCTAATAGGTGCAAATGAGATTCTCATGTCAATAAATTCAACCTCATCAAATATTATTTTCTTTCCAACTGAACCCAATACCTTTAGGACCCATTTCCACATAGTGTTTCCCAGACTTCTGTCTATAGAAACTGAAAAAAAAAATAATGCAGTTACTTTGATGTGTATTAAAGTACCAATTGTTCATACTTGGTAATTTGTCCTCTGGGGCCAATTGGCACATAAGTCTAGCAATAGGTTTAGAGGCTATGATCCTCCTGAGAAGGATAAACAGTCCCTTACAAATAGGTATTCCAAGTTCTTCAAGCACGGGAAGACGAACTTCCTGGGAGAGGGAGGCGGGCTACTCCTACTGTCAAATATGGTGCAGCAGGGTGTACCAATTTAAGTTCCCCAGCTTCATGAAAATCTGCTTATGTGTTCTCATCCCAATCCTCAGACACTAAATCCTTTGCTATCAATGTCCTATATCTAACATAAGGAATCTTATGAACAGGAGAATTCAATCTGTATTATAATTCAGCTATTTGTAGGAAGACTTTGGATTTAGTTTTCTGAAATCTCAACCATGAAGCCATAAGAAATGAAAGTTTCTTATGGAAAATTCATAGAGGTTTTCTAATCCCTTGAACTTGAGTAGGTGTGGATTTATCACCTGAGCATATCATTTCCCCCCACAAGTTTTTCACTGTACTTTACAAGCAATGAATCAACTCAATTTTACTGCTTATTTCTACAAAACTGTTTCATGGTAGCAACCACTCATCATGTAGATTTTCCCTTTCTAGGAGCTTGAATACAAGTAGCTACAGGTAATAATTTTAGGTGACTATGTTATTCTGCTTGCCCAGAGTATTAGTACAACCTTTACAAATAGAAACAATACAAGATGAAAACCGAGGCAGGTATTAAGAATAATGTATATTTGAAAAAAATAATATTTTATGATCTTTATTTCTATTGATAAGTGGACTACAAGGAGAAAAGGAGCTTTCTAAAGAACAGAATTAATATTGTTTGCTTAAGATTACTTATCCCAATGAGCATAGATTTACTTCTCATGAAAATAGAACATTCAGATAGACTACTGATTGGCTTAACTTGTTCTATCAACTATAGAAGTCAACCTCCCAACGCTAATTTTTGTACCAAAATTTTCTTTCATGTGTTAATTTGCTAATTTTATTTCATGTGTTAATTTGCATGTTCTCTTGGTCTAATTGAATCAAGAAAAGTAGACTTTGCATTATTTTCCAATTAATAATAAAAGCTGCTATCTAGTCCTACCTAAATCTAACTAGAAAAAGGATAATCAGGAAAATTGTAGGGCATGTAGTATTAAGTAAAAATGTGGATTTATATTGAGTCACATAGGACTTACTTTTTCAAATGCAGCATTTAGAGGGGCCACATATTTTCAAAATTGGGGATAGCCACAAGTTAAGTGGGGGAAAGAGCAGTAACAACATTGACATCAGTCAAGAAAGTCTTGAAAACAAACTGCTCTTTTGGCAGAAGTGTATTTCATTGCTCTGAAATAAATGGGTGTCTATTTCTGGGATGCAAACAGAACACTTCATCACCCACACCATGAGTCCTGGTTGAGTGACTAGATGAATGCACATGAATTGATGGGTGGGGTACATTGAGTATTGCTCTGTTTACTGTTAAATTTCTAGGAAACATGTGAGACTTCAGTTAGGGAATCTCTGATGCAGTCAGCAGAATAAATGAGGATGGTTTAGGACATAGAGAAATTCTACTGCCTGTCGTTCTTCTCCACTAGTTCAGAACAGAAGAAATCTGTTAGAAGCCACAGAGGGAAATTGAAGTACTAAATTCCATTTGGTTTTAAAGTTGGAAGTAAAAATAAAGTGTTAGTCATACAGAGAGGAAGATGATACAGAGTCCAGAGTGGACACACACACACACACACACACACACACACACACACACACACAGAGTACTTGGGAGACTACTAAGGCTAATGAAGATGAAAGCAGCAATAGACTGATAAAAGAATGCTGGGGTTTTTTCCCCCAAATTTGTAGAGATATACAATTCTAACAGTTCTAAGATTGAAAAGAAATTTAAGTTTTATTCATAGGTAGTCAAATTAAAGGACTGGCCAAAAAAGTTTGTTTGACACAGTATATTCCCCAAATATATGGATATCAGAAATAACTGAAAAAGCAGGTGAATTTATGGAATATGAAAAGGATAATTTTATATATTTATTTTAACAGGTAGTTTAGATGTTAAAATCAGAACCTTCAGGATTAATCTAACCTGAGTATGAATCCTTGTTATACCACTTAGTAACTATATGACTTTGGGCAATTACTTTAACTTGCTTATATCTCCAATTTTCCATAGGAAATATTTATGGTTAGTAGTTTTAATGTCCCTTAAATGTTATTGTAAGAATTAAAAAGTAAATGCATGTGAAGTGTTTAACTGTTTATAGTACATATACAACTGCCCTTGTTTCTGCTTGGACCCAGATCTCAGTATTTTTATAACTAGATATGGTTAATCTACCTGCCTTCTATTGCTAATGACAAGATGATTATATCTTGGTTAAACATTTTACCAATGCTTGGAAAATTATAGCTTGAATGCTTTCCTGCATCCCTGTAACATTAACATAAACATCAGGAAGCACAGCTAGCTGATAAGGAGCAGGGTTATATAATCAATCTTATAGAATCAGTCATTTCCTAGTTACTAGCATTAAAGCTCTCACTGTCACTATCTCAGAAATGTGTTCTCACTCAGAGGACATCCATTTTCTCCAATTCAGGGGATAACTGACACTTCAACAAAATACCTTCACTTTAAATCTTCTTGTTATGATACGTGATTATTTCTTTCTTTCTTTCTTTCTTTCTTTTGAGACAGAGTCTCGCTCTGTTGCCCAGGCTGCAGTGCAGTGGCGGGAACTCAGTTCACTACAACCTCTGTCTCCCGGGTTTAAGTGAATATCCTGCTTCAGCCTCCTGAGTAGCTGGGATTACAGATGCTTGCCACCACATGCAGCTAAATATTTTATTTTTAATAGAGATGCAGTTTCACCATGTTGGTCAGGCTGGTCTTGAACTCCTGACCCCGTGATCCGCCTGCCTTGGCCTCCCAAAGTGCTGGGATAACAGGAATGAATCATCGTGCCAGGCACAATGTTTCATATTATATTTACTGTGGGGCAAAATAATATTGATAAACTTTTTGAAATAAATGTTTGCCACGTCCACTGTGAAATAAGTTTCAGAGAGGGTAACTGTGAAAAAAATGCTGCTTGAACTGCCTGGACACTAAAATATTTACTAGATTAATCAATTAGGCTTCTAACATTTCATGTATTTGTATATCTTAGTGCCCAAACTGAATTTTTCAACTCGGGACTTTCAACTGTAACAAAAGGGTGTATTGACTGGTATAGTTTGGATATGATCTTTTTGCCTCACCAAATCTCAAGTGGAAATTTGACCCCTAGGCCGGCGTGGTGGCTCACGCTTGTAATTTCCAGCACTTTGGGAGGCCAAGGCGGGTGGATCATGAGGTTAGGAGTTTGAGACCAGCCTGACCAATATGGTGAAACTCTGTCTCTACTAGAAATACAAAAATTAGCCAGGCATGGTGGTGTGCACCTGTAGTCCCAGCAACTTGGGAGGCTGCGGCAGAAGAATTGCTTGAACCTGGGAGGCAGAGGTTGCAGTGAGCTGAGATCTCACCACTGCACTCCAGCCTGGGTGACAGAGAGAGATTCTGTCTCAAAAAATAATTTGAGCCCCCATATTGGAGGTGGCCTTATGGAAGGTGTTTGGGTTATAGGGGCAGATCCCTCACAAATAGATTAATGCCATACCTCAAGAGTCAGTGAGTGCTCACTCTCTTAGTTTTCATGAGAGCTGTTTGTTAAAAAGAGCCTGTCACTTCCCCCTTCCTCTCTTTCTTCTCTCACCACGTGATCTCTGTACATACAGGCTCACCTTCACCTTCCACCTGAGCTGAAGGAGTCTGAGGCCCTCATCAGATGTAGATGCTCAATCTTGGACTTCTTCAGCCATCAGAATTGTGAGCCAAATGACTATATTTTTAAAAATAAATTACCCAGCCTCAAGTATTCCTTTATATCAACACAAAGTGGACAAATGCACTAACACATAATGAGTCTATGATTAGTAGCAGAGCCATAGGTTAGGTAACATATATATTATGTACTATATATACATAATATACACACACACACATATATATATGGTATGTGTGGCTGCTATATTGGACTGTGCAACACACACACATATATATAATATGTGTGTGTGTATGTATATAGGTGTATGTTGCACAGCTGCGCTGTCCAGTATAGCAGCCGCACATACTCAATGTCTATTGAGCACTTTTGAAATGTGGTTAGTCCAGTTGGGAAATGTTCTAAGTGTAAAATACACAATTCATTTTTGAAGACATTCCAAAAGAAAGAATATTTTAAAACAATTATTTTAAATATCTGTTACACATTGAAATAATATTTTGATTATGTTGGGTCAAATAAAATGTTAAAATGAGCTTTATCTTTTTAACTTTACTTTTTTATGCAAATACTATTAAATTTAAAATTAAATATATGGCTCTCATTGTATTTCCACTGGACAGTGCTGCTCTGGAGGATAAAAAGTATGTTCTGCTATCAGTTATAATTTCCTTTTCACTTGGGAATTTAAAGTAACATAAGCATTATTCCTAAGAAGATAGCTTTGATGTATGATTCTTCAATTCTTTCTAACCTGAAAAATATTTTCTTCAATCTTTCTTTCATTTACATTAAATTTAAAACTTCAGTATGTTCTCCATGAAATAGATAAAGAAAAAGGATTTTCTTTCTTTACATGAGTTATTTCAAAGTCTAACTGGCAAGATAGGTGAATTTCTACTTGAAGTAGGAGCTGAAACCCTAATCTTGAATTTCCCCCGTGGATACTTTTAGACAATAATAATAGTGAAATTCCCCTTGGTAGCTGAAACTTAGAAAGTCTTCTATTTACTATCCCTACAACCATTGTTATCACCATCACTGGCAGTATTATCATTAGTAATATTTGCTATGTACAAAGTAGTTTTCTGTTGTTGTTGTTGTTTTGAGACAGAGTTATTGTGTTGCCCAGGCTGGAATGCAGTGGTGTGATCACAGCTCACCGCAGCCTCCACCTCTCTGGCTCATGTGATTCTCCTACCTCAGCTTCCCAAGTAGCTGGTACTACAGGGGTGTGCTACCACGTCTGGCTAGTTTTTGTGTTTTTTTGTAGTGACAGATTTCACCATGTGGCCCAGGCTGATTTTAAACTCCTGGCCTCAAGCAATCTGTCTGCCTCTGAATCCCAAAGTGTTGGGATTTTAGGCATGAGCCACAAGGCCTGGCCTCTATTAAATATTAAGAATTTATTGTGCTAAATACTTTAGGTCTGTCATCTCCCAAGAGCACTATACACTATTAGCCCTATTTTAGAGAAAAATAAAAAGACAGCTTGAAGAATTTAAGTAATTTGTTCAAGGTTACTAACCAGTAAGTAATATGGACAAGATCTGTCCGTAAAACCTGTGTCTTTAACAACTATGGTTTACTGTCTCGTATCATTGTAGCAACAAAAATATCTGTGATACCAAACTCACAGATAACAAAAATATCTGTGATACCAAAACTACCTTTTGAGACTAAATAATCCAATGATCGATTGCAATTCTATTTCCATTATTAACATATTATCTCACATCTTATAAAACAATCTTAAATTTTATTTCTACTATTCTATAAAATATTCTACTTGCTTACAATATACTTATGTACTCTCCTACTTAATTCACTTATGCATATAAGCAGTTTGTTTTTAAGGAAGTGTTAATAGCATCATGTTGGATATACAATTCTTCATGTTTCAAGAATAGGATATTTGCCATTATGGTTCCCACTAAATTCCAACAGTGCCTCCCATTCACTATGAGAACCAAAAATTCTTCCATAAATTTCTAAATATCCTGGTGAAAGTGGGGTAAGAAACAGGATATGTCTATGGTTGATTACGTTTGGGAATCTGATTCAGATGTTCACATTGAATTAAAGCCTTATATTCACAACCTCACATTATAGCTTAACACACACGTAGGTGTAATCTTAGCTGACTTTCTCAATTTCTGTTTTACAAATGTAAATCAGATCCTCCTGAAAAACCTCCATTTATATTTTTAGCTCTTTATTTATTTGTTGTACTTTTTGTTTTAAAGCAATTAAAAACTTACAAAAATATGTAAGGACAAGACATTTTCTTTATTTTTCTGAACCATTTGTGCATAAGTGGCTAATATAGTGCTTCATCAACCCTGAATACTTATATATGGATTTCCTACATATGATGTCACTATCTTACAAAGACGCAGCACTACTCTCAAAATAGCTGTAATTATAAATGACACAAATTGTATTTTATTTTGTTCTTAAAAAATATTTTAAATTTAGAGAGTACATATGCAGGTTTGTTACATAGGTATATTGCCTAATTGAGGAGTTCACTCACAAGTAATTATTGTGCCCAACAAGTAGTTTTTAAATCCTTCCTCTCCCTCCCTCCTTCCTGCCTTTACCAATGACTTAGTAATACTCAATTAAAGTGGTGCTTGATAGACTTCTCTACTCATTTTTTTAATCTTGTGATTAGTAAGCATTAGTGGGGAGATATTAGGAGACTAGGTCAACATCCCATTTCTTACAAAAGATTTATTCATTAGCTTTTCACATAAATATAGACTCATGGATTCTTACTTTATTCCATGGCATAATTCATTACGTTCTATTTATTTAGATGTCTAAACTGTCCCAAATTTGATGAAGTGTAATCCCCTTTAAGCTGGGTGCTCTGTCCTTTTGATACCTACCCATGATTCTTTAATGGAGTATTCTTTATATCTAAAAATAAAGGGATTTCTTTTTGGTATAATAAAATAATTTCTTTCTGGCATAATATAATAAGATGTTTAGGCTCATCTGATATTTCCTTGCCCTTGCTTTGAAATCAACCATTTCTTCAGGAAGTCCTCGTTTCTTTTAGAGGTAAGTAGTGTTTACAAAGCAACGTCTGGTCAGTAGGTATATTTGTGTATTATGCTAACTCACATGACAGTCTCTTTCCTGGCTTAGGCAGTTTCAGTGTCTTATACCTCGCCCCTAACTCATTTCTGTAAGGCTAAACAAACAGATATGTGTATTTGATGTATTTACTTTTTTCCCTCCTAGTAAATAAATCATGTTGTAATTAAGTGAACTTTTCTAATATTTTCTCCTGATTCTGTTATTGGAAGAAAAATATACTGTTCTTTTTATTAATTTAAAGTTAGTATAATTCTGTCTGGGCCAAACATGCACACACACACACACATTTTATGTCACGGATCATTTCACTGGCAAACTAAAGTGGTATCTTCGGTTAAACATATTTTGAAAATTGAAATCCCATGAGAGTTAATTGTGCAAAACTGTTTTATGTGATAATTGACTATGTAAAACTGGAATTTCAACAGTATAGAATGCCTTGGAATTTTATTTAGATAGTCTTCAGTGTCAAACAAGAGAGAATTAGGTTTATTCAATGGAATGTTAACTTTCATATAAATGTAAGTTTTAAACTAAGCCATGTGTTCTAACACAAATCAGGATAGGATTATGAATACATATAAATCTTGGAGAAAAATATTTAAAGAGTCAAAGATTTTTTTGAGGAGAATTTGGTGTCAAAAACAGTGTAGGGTATTAGGGACAAATATATTTAAGACATATTTGCTACATCAAGGCATTTATTGTCTAATGGGGAAAGTAGCTATGTAAATAAACATAGTGCAAAGTGGATGTAGGGGCAAAAAATTCTACCTTCATCCCTTTAGGGTTTCAGCTTGGTCTCAGAATTAAATTGACATATATAGATTAACAAGAGAAAAGTGTAATACAAATTTTACATGGTATGGAAGCTCACACATAAGGGAATAAAGACCCAAAAAAGCAGTTAGAGTCAGTTACTTATACACTGACTTGGACAAAGAATAGTTAGTTGTGAAGAAGCAAGTAAATTATGCAAGAGGCTTAGAAGACAACAGCTATTTTAACAAGCTCTTTACAGAAATCTTAGTTTTGACTTCTCGTCCTTGAAGATAAAGATTTTGCATCTTTCTGGTAAAGGGAGGACATCTTTCACATGGGAATTTTATGTTCTGCCTTTAAGAAACAGCATACAGGTCAAGTGATATTTTTGTACCTATTTTTTTTAAAGCATTTTAAACTAAATAGCTAATATCTCAGAGTAGCATATTTTAACCTCTTCAATGGCAACATTAGTGATTAGGACATGGTTGTTTCACACACAGAAGAGAGTTCTCTGCTAGTGAGTTGGAAAGGCATTTAGTAGGATAGGATTCCTATTTTGCTCCTTGAACCAGACCAAACAAGGTGAAGAACTCTCTATAGAACATACTACTGCAAACAAATTTTATAGGAGTTTTTGTTGTTGCTGTTGTTTTGTTTTTTGTTTGTTTGCTGATTTTTAACCTAAAAGAATTGATATCAACACAGCCAGGTTGGGGAATTATATTTTCAAGAGCAGATAAGTTCATAGCAAGGAAAGTGGTATCAGTGTCTTAGCTAGTCTCTGAGAAGATGTTGTTTCCCTATATTCAGAATCAGAGCTTTTTAATTTTTTTCAAATAATTACTGTGAATAAAAAAAAAGAGGGAGCAAAAATGTCATAATTTTCCTAGTCTTAAAAGAGAGGCTATGCGACATTATCTTACTCTTCTGCTAATCTGATACATCTTCAGAAAGATTTCAGGTCAATTTACTTACATTTCTACACTAGCAGAGTATATAACATATTTTATTAATTAAAAAATGTTAGATTTACCATGCTGACTCTCTACACTTATGGGAATAAGGTGAAGAATTATAATTAACCACTTTTCCATTTTTCCACTTGGGCTTTCAAAAAATATTCATTTTTTCTTTAAACTATTTACAAATTACTCATAGCTCTAATTTTATATTTGTCTCCTGTTCAGGAGTGTTGGCTATATTTAGAGTGATTATATTTTATTGCATTATGAGATGGTAGAAAGCCATAATATCTTCTACATTGTGCTATTTAAGTCACAAATTTAAATTTAAATATAGTGAAGCCTGCAGATAACTCTTTTAAAAATAGTTGTTGTCGTTTCATTATATTCATTCCCAGGACAGTCACTGTGGGATAAATACACTGTAAATATTTACATTACTTTAGAATAATGGGAATCACAGACTAAATCCCTATATATTGCTCTAAATATTTACCCTTCTGTATTAGTAAAGATACTCAAGGACATGGCCAATCAATCTCAGTGTTCATAGACAATAAGAAGGACTGCTAAATTCAGAGAAGTAAACATTTCATTTTTACATTGGGAGAATGCATAAGAAGTAAAGAAACTGAGTGTCTTATCCAGTTTGTCTCACATACATATAATTAATTATGTATTAGTAAATATATGTTATATAAGCATAAAACGTAGATAGATAATAAGTAGATAGATAGACAGACACGGTTTAAAATAGCAAGTCCCTCAGGATATACATCAGTTGTAATTCCTGCTTGTAGTAAATAATGTGGTAAAATGAGAATAAAGGTCTTATACAAATGAGAATAGACAGATTTAAGTCACTCTCAGAAGGTAGTTCTTACTCCATGGAATATCCTTATAGCAATAATAAACACGTTTTTCTTAATCTTTTAATAAGAGCTGATTAACACTGAAACACAAAGTCTCTTTCTCTCTCTGATTATAATTTATCTTTCCTGGTCTTTATTACTTTTTATATACATTACTTTTCTGGTCTTTCTGTTAATTTTTGTATACATTACTACTCCTTTAATAAGAAAAGTTTCCATTCTTAATCCACTGATATACATTTTCCCCCATCTGCTTAGTCCCATTAATTTTTACTTCCTTTCCTATTTAATCATTATAGATTATTACTTCAAATGCATCTTCATATTAATTGTCTATAATTTTTATAAATCAGTATAAGGCCAAACATGAACATAAATATATGAAAAAAGTACTAGTTTCAGAAGACTCTACATTTTAAAATATAAACTGATATAATTTCTTTTGGATATATACTCAGTAGTGGCATTGTTAGATTATATGCTAGCTATATTTTTAATTTTCTGAGGCCCTCTATACAGTTTCCCATTATGGCTATATTAATTTACATTCCCACCAATCATGTACAAGGGATCCCTTTTCTCAATATTCTCTTCAACACTTGATATTTCTTGACATTTCTTCCTTAGACAGCCCGAAGACCAATGAAAAGTTGGCCAAGATGTTCAATTACAAAGATTAGAATTACAAGTTGTATCTGCTTTTCTATTCACTGGTCCTTTAAAGGCATAAACTTTTATTCGTTTTGTTATGCCCAGCATTGAGCATAATACAAGGAACATATTAGGTCCTCTGGAAATGCTTGCTGAATCAGCCTTAATTGATAATCAAGTTGTTGTTGGTTCACTCTTCTCCATACTATTTTTTTTTTTGAGATGGAGTTTTGCTCTGTTGCCCAAGTTGGAGTGCAGTGGTATGATCTCGGCTCACTTAAACCTCTGCCTCCTGGATTCAAGTGATTTTCCTGCCTCAGCCTGTCAGGTGGCTGGGATTACAGGCATGTACCACCATGCCCAGCTAAGTTTTGTATTTTTAGTAGGGATGAGGTTTCATCATGTTGGCCAGGCTGGTCTTGAACTCCTGGCCTCAAGTGATCTGGCCACATCAGCCTCCCAAAGTGCTAGGATTACAGGCGTGAGCCACTCTGTCCAGCCCATATATGGTTTTAAAATCAGTACTATATTCATGTGAAATTGAATAAAATAATAATAAACAGTACAGATATTATCATAGTAAATAATTAAATTTTCATTGATTTTTTTTCCTACTATTATTATAGTATAGTCACAATTTTCTACTGAGTATTTACCTACTATGTGACAGGCCAAGTCTGCATTCTGGGAAACAGTGTTGACACAATCTTGAATCAGCGCCTGAGGAGTTCAGAAACCTAGAGAGTTGATAGAGTAGGCGAGTAATTCTAACATAATGTTTTACAGTCTGAGATGGAAGTACAGAAGCACACAATTCAGTTTTGCAAAGGGGATTAAAAGGTTTCTAAAAGACAATAATATCTAAAATTGACTGTCTTATGATTTTTATTCTCAGGATCTAACAAAATGGCCAGTAATTTAAAAAATAATGACATGTTGAATCTAAAATAATATTTCATCAATATTATTTCTATTAATATGTTACATATAATTTAATATATGTTTAATATTTCATATATTGTAATTTCACTATTGTATCCTTTGTTTTCCTGTATACTTAAATAAACCAGGTACAGTTAAGTTCAAAATGGTATCTGTCCACTGACTATGAATTTTTAAAATGTTTAATACATTAAAGATAGTTTGTGAAGTAGGATGGAATTTGAGAATTTTTAAAGGACATCTTAAGAAATTATTGAAATAAAATTAACCCGAAAATATCATCAGATAGAAATTGTCTTTCAAAAAAAGTTAACAAAAATGTAAGTATGATGGAATGATTTTGTTAATTTCATAAATAAGGCAACTAATATTGAGACATAAGCCTGCCCTCTAGTGGTGATTAATAAATTTTAAAACATATTGAAAACACCATTTTGCTGTTACAGCAAAGTTCACATTAACGCATATTTGAATAGAAACAATGAAACCATATATTCTGGATTAATAAACAGACATGATTAAAATAACAGTTTCGTATATAATTTAGTAGTTTTATCCCCCTAAGAAGTTTAATAAAACAAATTTTACTAAATGAAAAATGTCACTGTGTTTCTCCTTGTGAATGGTATTACTGATGTTGAATCAGATCCTTTGATGGAATCCTTTTTCCATCTTAATTTTTATGAGAAATTCACAATCTAGGGAAAAATTTAGAAGTCTCTAACTTGTTTTACTCACTCTCCTACGTATTTTCATCATCAGTTCTCTCTACTGCCCTAATAAGCTCTCTTCATATACCATTTGTCTCTGCTTAAATATTGGATAAGCAATTTCTCTCTTTTCTGACACAGGACTTGAAGGATCTATACAAAATGCTACTATATTTTGTATTTTGGGTATCCTGCAAATTTACTAGATTTGCCTATAAGTTCTAAAAGGTATCTTTATGATGTCATTTGGAGTTTTTACCTATAAAATTGTCTCATCTATAAACAGGGATAATTTTACTTCTTCCTTTCTGATGTAGATGCCTTTTATTAATTTATTTCTCCCTTAATGGCTCTGGCTAGAACTTGCAGTACAAAGTTAAGGAGAAGTAGCGAGAGTGGGCGTCCTTGTCTCATTTCTGATCTTAGAGGAATAGCTTTCTACTTTTCACCATTGAGTATAATGTTAGCTGTGGGTTTGTCATATATGGTTTTATTGTGTTGAGGTACACTCTTTCAAAACTTAAGTTGTTGAGAGTTTTTTTTAACCATAAAAGCATGTTGAATTTATCCAACATTTTTCTGCATATATTGAAATGATTATGTAACTTATGTTCTTTGTTCTGTCATTGTTGTGTATCATATTTATTGGTTTGCATATATTAAATCATTTTTGCATACCAGGGATAAATTTCACTTGATCTTGGCAAATGATTCTGTTAACCTGATGTTGAAATTTGTTAGCTTATATTTTGTTGGAGATATTTTCATACGTGTTCATCAGAAATGTTGGCCTGTAAGTTTCTTTTCTTGTAGTGTTTTTGTCTGGTTTTGGAGTCAGCGTGATGTTGGCCTAATAAAATGAGTTTGGAAGTATTCTGTCTTTAATTTTTGAAAGGGTATGAGACAGATTGGTTAATTCTTCTGTAAATGTGTGTTTGAATTTACCAGCTAGCCATCAGGTCCTAGGATTTTCTTTGATACACATTTTACCTTACTTATTCAGTCTCCTTGTTCATTGGTCAGGGTAGATTTTCTATTTGTTTGTGATTCAGTCTCAGTAGATTTATGTTTTAGGAATTTATTGGTTTCTTACAGGTTATCTTATTTGTAGGTATACAATTTTCCATGAGAATCTCTTATGATTCTTTGTATTTCTGTGGTATCATTTGTAATATCTCCATTTTTATTTGTAATTTTATTTATTCAGTCTTTACTCTTATTTTCTTAGTCTGGCCAAAGGTTTGTCAATCTTGTGTATGTATTTTTTAAAATCCAACTTTTAGTTTCATTGGTATTTTCCATTTTTACATAGTGTCAGTTTTATTTTTTCTGCTTTGATATTTATTATTTCCTTTCATCGACTAACTTTGGGCTTAGTTGTTCTTTCTAATTTCTGTAGAAAAAGTAAAGTTAGATTGTGCATTTGTTATTTTTTATATAGGTATTTATTGTTATAAATTTATGTCTTAGAATTGCTGTTGTTACCTTTCATAGTCTCTGCTATATTTTGTTTTTATTTGTATTTGTCTTAAACTATTTTTAATTTTTTCCAATACATTGGTTTTTCAGGAGATGCCATTTAATTTCCAGATATTTGTAAATTTTCCAGGTTCTTCTTGTTATTGATTTCTAATTTCATACCAGAGTCATAATGAAAAGATATTTGATTTGACTTCAATCTTCTTAAATTTGTTAGAACATATTTTGTAGCCTAACACATGGTCTATCTTGGAGAATGTTCCATATGCACTTGAGGAGAATCTACGTACTACTGCTGTAAGATGGAATTTTCCATATATGTCTGTTGGTCCATTCGGTCAAGGTGTACTTTAAGTCCAATGTTTTCTTGTTCAGTTTCTTTCCAGATGACTGATCTATTGTTGAAAGTAGGGCATTGAAATACTCTACTGTTTTACTGCGATTTCTCCCTTCACATCTATTAATATTTACATTATATGCTTAATTGTTTAAATGTTGGGAGCACGTATTTTACAATTGTTGTATCCTCTTGAAGAATTGACCGCTATTAACATATAACAAGTTTTTTTGCCTTTTTCTTTTTTTTCTTACAGTTTTTTAATTTAAAATATATTTCAGTTGATATAAGTGTAGGTCTCTTTGGTTTCTATTTGAATGGACCTTTTTTTTCTATTCCTTTACTTTCAGCATCCGTGTTCTCTTAAAAGTAAAGTAATTCTCTTGTAGGGATCATAGAGTTGGATCTGACATTTTAAAATTGTGCTACTGGGTTTCTTTTGACTTACATTTAAACTAATCATTGATAGGTAAAGACTTACTGTCTCAGTGTTATTAATTCTTTTCTGACTGTTGTGTGCAGCCTTTGTTCTTCTCACTAGCTTATTTTGTGATTTGATAATTTTCTCTGGTGTTATGCTTTAGTTCCTTTCTATATCTTTTATGTATATATTAGTTTTTTGCTCTGTACTTTCTGTGAGGCTTACCTGAAACATCTTATATTTTAAGCTGGTAACAACCTAACTTTGATCACATACAATAACTTTACAACTTACTCCCCCCACACATATTTTATATTTTTGATATTCTTATTTAAATTTTATATTGATTATTCATTAACAAATTATTGGAGCTATAGTTATTTTTAATATTTTTATTTTTTAACCTTTGTACTGAAGATATAAGTTACTTTCATATCACCATTGTAAACTAGAGTATTTTAAATTTGAATACATACTTTTTTAAATTATGCTTTAAGTTCTGGGGTACATGTGCAGAACATACAGGTTTAAATACATACGTAATTTTACCAGTGTACCAGTGAGTTTTATGTTTTATATATGTTCATGTTACTAATAGCATTCTTTTAATTCAGCCTGAAGAACTGCCTTAGTATTTCTTGTAAGACAGGTCTAGTGATAATGAATAATGTGACAGTGAGTGACAGAGCTTTCTCTCTCTTTGAGAAGGTCTTTATTTCTTATTTATTTTTGATACACATCTCTGCCCAGTAAAGAAAGTATTATTAGTTGCATGCTTTCTTTTTTCCTCCAGCATTTTGAATGTAGCATTCTGCTTTTTTTTTTCAACAAAGTTTATTGCTGAGAAATCTTGGGGGACCCAGTATATGTAAGAAAAAAAAATGTAGGTTTTAAGAATCTCTGTTTATCTTTGGTTTTTGAAAATATGATAACATGATTATGCTATGTCTTGGTAAAGTTTTCTTGGGGTTCAACCTGTTTAGACCACTGCTATTCATGTACCAGGATGTATGTATCTCTCTTCACCTTTGGGAATTTTTCAGCCATTTTTAAAAGCTCTTTGTCTCTTTTTCTCTATCTTACCTATCTCACTCCTATAACTCCACAAATGTTAAGTGTCCCATAAATCCCACAGACTTTTTAATTTTCTTTCATTCTATTTGTGCTTTATTTTCCTCTGGTGATTGTTTTCAAATGCCTATGTTTAAATTCACAGAATATTTCAGATTGCTGTTGATGTTATCTATTGCTTTTTAAATTTTATTCATTGTATTATTTAGCTCCAGAATTTGTGTTTGTTTCTTTTATTAATTCTATTTATTTATAAGACTTCTCTTGCTTTTTATGAATTGCTTTTCTGATTTCATTGAGTTATATTTCTGTTCTCTTGTCACTCACTGAAATGTATTAAAACAATTATTTTGGGCCAGGTATGATACCAACACTTTGGGATATATATATATCAACACTTTGGGATATATAATAATATTTTACATATAATTACATATGTATACACTTTGTTTACCTAATTATCATAGGTTTCTTGTATACCTACTTTATTAGAATTTTATTTTAAAGATATTGGTGGCAGATTTTTAAAAAATGTGCACATTCTCCCTTTTCATGGAAACAAAGTGGCAACTTTACCTTATGGAAGACAGAATCCAGAGAAATTTATGAAAATTACAAGTTTAGAAATACAAATATAGATAAAAGGTCACTTTTTTTGTCAAGTTCAATGAATTAAAGATTCTTTAAAAATATCAACAGTAATATTAAAACAATTATGTTGGTATATGGCAATTTTATTATGAGATTTTTATGTAAAAATTCCTTCTATGATTATTCCCTAACTATATCATAAATGACTTCATATTTAATGTTAAAATATATTTATAAAATTCTAATTTATTTAAGTTAATAATTAAAAGACCTTGTCATTAATTTATACATAAAAAATAAACCATTATTTTAAAATTTAGGCTAAGGTCATAAATGTGGATCTAGAAAGATTAAAATGTACATTATTTTTATTTTTAAGTCATGTGACAATAATTATGTCTATTTTTAATTTATTTTTAAAAGCTTGAATATTTTGTAAAATAGTAGTTTGTAGATTTTAAAGTAGAAAATACCTGTGTTGAGATGTGAAGCACTTTATCTCTGAAAACTTCTATGGTCTTGAAATGGTTTGAATCTGTGTCCCCATCCAAATTTCATTTTGAATTGTAATCTCCAGTGTTGGAGGTGAGCTTGGTGGGAGGTGACTGGGTCCTGGAGGTGGATTTCTTGTGAATGATTTAGCACCATCCACTTAGTGCTATCCTTGTGACAGTGAGTGAGTTATGAGATCTCATTGTGTAAATCTATGTGGCACCTCCCCTTTCCCTCTCTTGCTCTTGCTCTGGGCATGTGGCTTCTCTGCTTCCCCTTTGCGTTACACCATAGGGAATCTTTCTGAGGCCTCCCCAGAATCCAAGCAGACGCTTGCGTCAAGATTCCTGTATAGCTGCAGAACTTTGGGCCAATTAAGCTTTTTAAATTAAGCAATTTTCTTTTTAAATTATTCATTCTCAATTATTTCTTTATAACAATACAAGAACAGACTAACACAGAAATTTGGTACCAAGGAGTGATGTATTGCTATAAAGATATCTGCAGATGTGGAAATGACTTTGCAACTGGGCAACAGATGGAGATTGGAAGAGTTTAGAGGGTTCAGAAGAAGACAGGAAGATGAGGGAAAGTTTGGAAGTTCTTAGAGAGTGGTTAAATGGTTGTAACTAAAATGCTGATAGTAATATGGACAGGGAAGTACTGCCTGAGTAGGGCTCAGATGAAAATGAGAAACTGGGAGACACGTGTTATTTCTTAGCAAATAACGTGTATTATGTCTATGATCTAGGAATCTGTGGAATCTGAACTAGAGAGTGATGATTTAGAGCACGTGGTGAAAGAAATTCCTAAGTAGAAAAGTGTTAAATGTGTTGTGTGGCTGCTTCTAGCAACCTATGCTCAGATTCATGAGCAAAAATTGACCTGAGTTTGAAACTTGTATTTAAAGGGGAAGCAGAGCATAAAAGTTTGGAAAATTTGCAGTCTAACCATATGGTAAAAAGGAAAACCTATTTTTAGAAGAGCTCATTCAGGCTGTGGAGCAACTACTTGTTAGATAGATTTGCATAACTAAGAGGAGTCCAAGTGATGATAACCAAAACAATAAGAAAAAGGCCTCAAAGCCATTTCAGAGAACTCTTAAGACATCCCTTCCCACCACAGGCCCAGATACTTAGGAGGGAAGCATGATTTCATGGACCAGGTCCAGGGCCCCATGGCCCTGCCTAACCTAGGGACACTGTTCCTTCCATCCCAGCCACTCCAGCTCTAGTTGTGACTCAAAGGAGCACAGGTACAACTGGAGTAGCTGCTTCAGAGGATATGGGCTATAAGTTTTGGTGGTTTCCATTTGGTGTTAAGCTGGAGGGTGCGCAGAGTGTAAGAGTTAAGGCTTGGGAGCATCAACCTAGATTTCAGAGGATGTATAGGAAAGCCTGTGTGCCAGGCAGAAGCCTGCTGCAGGGGTGGAGCCCTCACACAGAAGCTCTGCTAGTACAGTGAAATGTACTGGTACAGATAGGAAATGTGGCATTGGAGACCCCACACTGAGTCCTCACTGAGGCACTGTCTAGTGGAGCTACAAGGAGAAAGCCACCACTCTCCAGAACTCAGAATGGCATATTATATATGGTCGTTATATTGCACACTGTGTGTAGAAAAGCCAAAGGCATTTAGCTACAACCTGTGCGAACAGCTGCAGGGGCTGAACACTGCAAAGCCACAAGGGCAGAGCTTCCCAAGGCCATGGGAGACCACCCTGACAACCAGTGTGCACTGGATGCATAAAGTGGAGTCAAAAGAGTTTATTTCAGAGTTTAAAGTTTTAATGACTGTTCTGCTAGGTTTCAGACTTGCATAGGACTGTAGTCCCTTTCTTTTGGCTGATTCATCACTTTTGGAATGGGAATATTTGCTCAATTCTTGTACCTTTATGGTATCTTGAAAGTAAATACTTTTTTTTTTAACTGGCTTATAGGTAAAATGGACTTGCCTTGTTTCAGAAGAGACTTTGAACTTTAGATGTTTAATACAGGAATTAGGACTTTAGGGAACTAGTGGGAAGGCATAATTGGATTTTTCAATGTGAGCATAAGAGACATAAGAATGGCCAGAATCGTAAAGATATGATTTGGACCTGCGTCCTCAACCAAATGTCATGTTGAATGTAATATCCAGTTTTGGAAGTAGGGCCTGGTGAGAGGTGATTGGACCATGGAGCTCATTTCTTATGAATGGTTTAGCACCATCCACTTTGTGTTATCCTTGTGATAGTGAGGGGTTCTCCAAAGATCTCATAGTTTAAAAATGTGTGGCACTCCTCGCTTCCTCTCCTGCTCCTGCTCCCACCATTTGACTCACCTGGTCCCCTTTTGCCTTCCACTATGATCTTAAGCTTCCTGAGGTCTACCTGGAAACAGACACTGAGGGATGTCTTTTCCTGATCCACAAGAGGCAAGGTTTCAAAGGCAGGAGTTTCCCGACTCCACGCCTCTGTCCCAGAACCAGAGGGAATTCAGATGTAAAGTTCTTTGTCTGGGTTTCCTGAGTGCATGAAGTAGGTAGAGAAAGCCAGGTGAGGCTCCTTTGTCTCAAAAACCCACTGAAAGCTCTGGGAGGAGGAGGCTTTGTAACTCAATAGTTGTGGATGAAGCAGCCAATCTGGTATCAGAGTCAAAGATCAATCATTCCAGAGGAAGTTTGAAAGAACTCCTCTCATTGGCTGAGAACATGAATGGGGAGGGAATAACTCAAGGGTTAAAACTCCAGCTGCTCCCTACCTATATGGATTCCTTCTCTGGGTCCCCCTTCCACACGACAGCATAGGAGCTGGCTTTCTCTCTCTCTTTCTGTCTAATACATCGCTTTTCCACAAAACTCTTTGGGTCCACAATATTTATTCCAATGGCAAATTCATGGTGCTTCTGGGGCCCCTTTTCCCATTCTTTGGAATTAGCAAGGTTTAGAACCACTCCAGAACGGGATGCTGAGTAGCTTCCCCAGTTACAATAACACTGTGCTTCCTGTACTGCCTATAGAACCACTAGCCAATTAAATCTCTTTCCTTTTTAAACTACCCAGTCTCAGGTATTTTCTTGTAGCAATGTGAGAAAGCCGAATACAGGCCCTAAATATGTCTGACATGTATCAGTGTATAAAAAATAATATTAAAGAAAAATTAATTGGCATTCCTGTGATTCATTCATACTATATACATGTAATTTAAGAGTACTAATGTATGATTTTAAGAGACTATGAATCGCATATTAATTTTGAAGATGACTTTGCTCATTGTTTGGCTGATAAAGTATAATAGATTTCCCCAGATAATACGAGTTGTAAATGCTTTCATTTTTCTGCTTTGAAATCACTATAAGAAACTTCACTGTACTCTTCTTCTTTTTTTTTATTTTTTATTTTTTTTTATTATTTTTTTTAAAAGCCAGTCAAATTTAGCAGTGGGGGGTTGTATACCAACTTTAGTGACACTAATGTTAATAAGTTCTGATAACCCACTACCATCGGACCAGCCTGTACTCTTCTTCTTTAGCTCCCAAAGTGCTATAACATGTCAGTGAATTATTGTGATTAAATTTATATCTTGCCATTCCATGTTTTTGATAAAAATTTAGAATTAATTTTTACACAATCACATTAAAAAACTTAACTTCTCTACATGTTTTACTATGCAAAGTGAAACATCCAGAAACATGAAGCATATTCTGTCAACCCAAAGACCGTAAAGGATGCGGTATGTTGGCACAGAAAAACTCCTAACAATTTAATGACATTACAGTTTCATCTTCAAGTAAATATTTTGAGTTAGAGTATGTTGTTCATTAATTGGTTGATTATTTTATTCAACAATATTTAATTGGCATGGGACTATCTGCCATGAACTGTTTTAGGCACTGATTATATAGCAATAAATGAAACAATAATCCCTGCCCTGATGTAACCTACATTGCTATTATTGCTACCACATAAATGAAAAAAACAACTGAGTTTATTTAGAAAGTTATTCTGGATAATGTTATGAAAAACAATGTGTAAGCTGGGATTTTAATAGGAATTTGATTGACTTCAGAGTGAGCGCTCGTATCATACACACAGTAACATATGACCTCCTATAATAAATTGGCTACCAAGTCATAGATTTGTTAGGTCCCCAACAATGAAAATTAATGGTGAATGGAGCTTTCTAGTTTTAAAAGTATGTCTCCTAGAGAATGTTATAACACAGTGAAAGAAATGAAAAAATCATGAATTAAACTAATCTCTAGCAAACTCTGTAGTTCTTTCTGTTTCCTTTCTATGCCTCATCATTTATTTGAATTATCTTTGAATATAAAGGGACAACAGAAAAGACTATTAGAGATTTTAAAATATTTAGACAATAAATATTTTCTGTATATAACTTTGATTATTCCTTAAATTATTTTGGAGCAATCTAGATACCTCAAGTAATTCATCAATATTACTTACATGTGAAGCAAGAAAACTTATGAGTTGTAAACATATTACACGTGTGATTGTGAGGCAATTCAATTTCAGCAATAAATTTTTCAAATTCTAAACTTTTTTAAATTAAAATAGGTAAGACATACATTTTAAGATTGCAAGAATTTTGATAAATATTTCTATTTAAGTATTTGTTTAATATTTTCCCCAAATAACCACAGTTTCCATGAAAACAGAAAACTTTTCTTCTTGTTCACTGAAGTATCATCATTGTTTATTGCACCTTATGTATGCTCAATAAAGGACTTAAACAAATGAAGAGCTGAATGCTCCCAATAGTGACAGATATACAACACTCTTATCATATTCTTGCCATCAAGTATTGTTATAATTCTCTGACCTCAGTCTCTCAAGTAGCTGGGACTAGAGGCACATGCCAACACACTCGTCTAATTTTTTTATTTTTAGTAGAGTCAGGGTTTTACCATGTTGGCCATGCTTGTCTCAAACTCCTGACCTCAAGTGATCTACACAACTCAGCCTCTCAGTGATGGGATTACAGATATGAGTCACAGTGCCTGGCCATCAAGTATTATTATTAATACTACTTAAACTGAATATATGCCTTATAATTTTTCTTTACCTAATTCATAATTTAGATTGTTCTTAATTTTTAAAATAAATGATAAATTAAAAAAATACTTAGTAATAATTTAAGTAATTAGTTAATTTATCAGGTGGGAGATTAACCTAACTATTGTTATTATTTGATTACTGGTGAGGATAAACACATTTCTTCTGTTTATATATATATTCTTTTATTAAATTCTTCATCTTAAATTGTTCATATGCATTCATATCTATTGAGATTTTACTTTATTTTTATGTTATAGCTTAATTGATTCTTGTTTGTAAAAGCAAATTGGATACTTATCTATTCTGGGCAGGAAGCTGTCCCTTAATAGAATATACGATCTCTCTCTTTTAAAGTGTTTTCAGTAATCGCTGTCACTTTCTACCTCGCACATGGACTTGCAAGACATTTAACAAGCCTGAGTTTAGGAAGAGGAATAGCTGAAGATTAGTTGGAAACGTAAGACTTCCTCCTCACAGATTTCAAAAATTGGGCAAGTAATTGACTCCTTTATTAGCCAATTAATCTAATGATCGATGCAATAAATAGAAAACTGGCAGTGTAAAATCTATTTAAGAAATACCAGCATTTCTACTAGAATATTTGAATCTATGAAAAAAATCAACAGCATTCTGTTTCAGTTAGATAAAACCTCAGAAAGATCAAATAAATGTGAGAAAAAAAACCAAAACTGTATTTTAATTACTTGGATTCTGTAAAACAAAGAGAGTTCCACTTGAGAAATCAGCTGATATTTTACAGAATATAGACAAGTAATGCGATTCACTCTGCAATAGATATGATTTAAGACTGCTCAGAGCTTAAATATGAAATGAAATGGTTGCTATTTGGAAGAGAGGATAATTCAGGAAGGTCTTTTGGCACAATTAGGAGATATTATTTCTTATTTCTTCAGATATGATTTCATTAGGAAAGTGAAATTCACCTTGTGTTAATATGTTCAAAAAGGTGGGAACTGCTCGGGAGAGGGAAAAACAGATACAAACCATCTGAGGATAAAAATTTTCTAAGTAATTTTATCCATAATAGTAGTCACAAAGAAAGTGTGTATTGTCTTAATCATATCTTCAAAAATTCTCTGTGAAGAATTTAGTCAAAATAGATTCAGTTTTAAGAGTTCTTTTATTTCACTTGAAAACAAAAAGAGCATAGGTGGAAATGAACATTTATTCCCAAGTAAAGAAAATAGGAAAAAGCCCACAAAAGTGAATTCACTCCATTTTTCAGTATTTTTGCATTTGCATGCTTCAGAGCTAAAGAGAACCTGTCAAGTACTGTGGTGGTTGGGGAATTAAGATTTCTTCTAAGTGACAATTCAGCACAATTTTCTGGAAAGAAAAACAGGGAAAGGAAGAGATTTAACTGGAAGTCTGGTAGTAAAAGAGGAAGCAATAAATAAGAAATAAGCTAATTATATAAGATTGACACATATAACACAATATATTCTCGGCTGGGAAGTTTGTGACCAGTTCAATCCCTGGCTAAGCTCTGTTTCTGCTGACTTGTTGAGTAACTAATTCCAATCTTTGTCCTTCTTGGTGTTTAATTCATTCAATAATTATGGTTATATCAGCTATTAATTATGGGCTTTATTGTATCAAGTGTTAGAGAACGTAAAAATTAAAAGGCCAATTATATTCAGATACTACATCTTTTTGACCCAAAGCAATTTACCTAATTCTTTTAATCTTCTCTTCACTCATGCGTGAAACGAGAAAAATTATATCTTCCCTACAGGGTTGCTGAAAAGACTTAATGAAATAGTGCATGCAAACCACCACAGTTCCAGATATATGGTAATAAATAAATAAATAAATAATTTTAGATTATGATGATAATGAAGTGCTTGAAAGTTGAAAATAAACAATTTATTTGACTTATTTGTAGTCAGTGGTGTGTCTATTCATTCTCTTAACAATATGTATTGGCAACTGGATATAAAATATTTTTAAATATAATTTATCTGTATATTCTTCAGTGGATCCTGCTTTTGGTGTTGTATTTAAAATATTCTTCACCTAATCCAAAGTCACAAATATTTTATCCAGTGTTTTGTTCCTATATAGAGTATACTTTTACACATTACATTTAGGTCTACCATCTATTCTGAGTTAATTATTGTATATGATTCAAGGTATGGTCTAAGTTTATTTTTAAACATATGAATATTCAACCATTCCATCCACATTTATTGAAAGGACTGCATATTTTTTTAACTAGTAGATTACCGTTGCACATTTGTTGAAAACTAGTCATCCATATATGATTCAGACTACTTATATACTCTCTATTCTGTCTCATTATTGAAATTGTCAATCTTATTGAATTAACACAACCTTAGGTAAGAACATAAATCTTGAAATCAGGCAGGGTTAGTGTTCTTTTTCAAAGTAGTTTTTGACTATTCTAAGTTCATATAATTTTCATTTGTATTTGAGAATCAGTTTGTCAGTTTCTCTCAATAGAAAAATAGGATGCTGGTGCCTTTATCAAAATACTTTGTGTACCCCATAAATATATTCATCTACTATGTAACCATAAAATTTTTAGTAATAATAACATTTAATTTTTAATAAATATGCTGGGATTCTCTTAATAGACATTCATTTTTATTTTTAATAGACTTTATTTTTCCGAGAAGTTTTAGATACACAGAAAACCTCAGTGGACAGTACAGAAATGTACCATATACACTCTCTCCACACATGCATAACCGCTCCCATTATCAACGTCCCTCACCACAGTGGTACTTTCATTATGACTGATGAACATATGTTGACAAATCATGTCACTCAGAGTGTTCTCTCCTGAATAAAGCTACTATAAACACCTATGTGCAGATTTTTGTGTGGACATGAACTTTTTAACACTTTCAAGTAAAAGACAAGAAACACAATTCCTGGATTGTGTGGTCAGAGTATGTTTAGTTCTGTAAGAAACTGCTAAACTGTCTTCCAAAAGTGACTGCATCGTTCTGCATTCCCACCAGCAGTGAATGTGAGTTCTTGCTCCTCCACATGTTCACCAACATTTGGTAATGCTGGTGTTCTGGATTTGGCCATTCTAATAGTGGTATATTGTTTGTGATGCCATCTCACTGCTGTTTTCATTTACAACTTCCTAATTGTTAAGATCTTTGGCTTATTTTTAAATCAATTTGTCCATTTTATTATTTTTGAGTTTTAAAATTTCTGTATGTATTTCAGATTACAGTTCTTTGTCGGATATGCCCTTTGAAAAATATTTTCTGTCAGCCTGCTGTTTGTCCTCTCATTCTTTGGACAGTATCTTTTGTAGAGCAGAAAATTTTACTTTTAATGTAGCTCAGCTTATCAATTACTCATTTAATATCTTTGGTGTTATTAATATGTCTAAAAATTATCACCAAATGAATGTCTTCTAGATTTTTTTCATATGTTATGTTAGAGGAGAGTTTTTAGTTTTAAGCTTTACATTTTAGTCTACAATCTATTTTGAGTTAATTTTTGTGAAGCACATAGAGTCTTGGTGTAGATTCATTCTCAGAAATTATTTCTAAGTACATTTTGTAAAATCCATCAGATTTTGTACATAGACAATAATTTTGTCATTAAATCAAGGATTTTTCCTTCTTCCCTTCCAATCTGAGTGTTGTCCTCCCCCACTTTCTCTCTGTGTCTCTCTGTTCTCTCTCAATCTCTGTGTCTTTCTTCATCTACCTGTCTTTTTCTGTCACCATCTCTGTCTCCCTCGGGCCCACTGTCTTGGTTTTGCTTTATTGGACTGGATAGAATCATTAGCAAATGATTGGATAGAAGTGGGAAGTGGTAAATGTAGATGTAGACAATATTTACCTTGTTTCTGATCTTAGGGGAAAGGCAGTACATCTTTTCCTTTCAGAATAGTATCACTTGTAGGATTTTTATGGATTCCTTTTATCAGGTTAAAAGAGTTTCCTTCTGTTCTTGACTTGCTGAGAATTTCTGTTAAAAATAATATTAGATGTCTTATCTAATCTTTCTTCTTGCTTTCTTTGTTTCTTTTCTTTCTTTTGTAATGCCCTTGGTTTTGAGATGGGGTTAAGTTTGACTTTAGACAATAAGTTGTGAAGTATTTTTCCCTTTCAAACTCTAGAGTATTTTGTGTAAAATCAATATTACTTCTTCCTTACATACCTAATATGATTCACTAGTGAAGCAGTCTGAGCCTGGAGTTTTTGGTGCAAAAGAAAGAGAAATTGTGTTGGGAGCCTGGGAGTGAATAGAGAAGAGTAAATAAGAAAAAGGCTGAGTCTTTAAGATTGACGTGTGAATAAAAAATATGCTCTCAGCTGGTTAGTGTGCTGCTGGTGGAATTATTGACTAAGGTCTGTTATGTTGACTTGTGTGGTCACTGCCAATCTTTGTATCTTCTAGTGCTCGATTCAACTATTCCATCATTATTATTATATCAGCTATTAGTTGTGGGGCTAGTGTAATAATAATATTACATGTGCATACTTTTGGTTAAATCATCCTTTAATTTTTTAAATTAATTTGTACATATATTTATATTTGAAATACTAAAATAATGTTATATACTTGCTCATGCAATTATTTCACATAACGTTCATTAATTTTTATAGATCTATATTTTCTATAGGTCTCATTTTTCTATGTGTAAGGGACATTTTAACAGCATTTCTTACATTGAATTACTGTCTATAATAATTTTTCTCAGATTTTGTATGTCTGGAAGTGTCCTTTACCTTAATTTTCATAAGATCATTTTGCTGCTTTGGAATTCTACAATGAAACTTTTTTTAAAACAAGTTTCAAGATATCTACTCTCTTATTGCATTGTTTCCAGTGAGAAAACTTCTGCTACTGTTATGTTTTCTTACCCTTTTTACATAACATTCTATTTTATATCTGGCTACCTTTATGATGTTCTCTTATCACTGATATTGAGGAAACTGATTATGATGTAGTTATTTCAGTTCTCATGTTTCTTGTGTTTGGGGTTTGTTGAGCTTCCTAGATCTGAGGCTTTACAGTTTACATTGAATATTAAAAACAATTCAACAATTATTTTTTCAAATATATTTTTTCTTTTTTTCCTCTTTCCTTTCCTTAGGAACTCTCAATATATGTTCAGCTGTCTGCCTGACATCTTTCTGCCACTTATTGATGCTCTGTTCTTTTTTTTTCTCTGTTCTACCAGTGCCTTATTTAGCTACTTTATATTCCTGCAGCCTGAATGTAATATTGTTTTTATGCAATATTTATTCAGTGCTTAATCTCATCTAGTATCTCTCAGACATTGCAGTTCTCAGCTATAGACAATCAACTCACATTTTTCATTTTCCATTTTCCCTGCCTCTACATTATGTATGTATAATATAGAAACAAAAATTATTTTAATTTTCTTGCCTGATATTTCTAGCCTCTATTTCAGTTCTGGGTAATTTTTGATTGATTTATCTTATTATTTTGGATTATATTTTCCTGATTCTGTGCATATCTGGAATTTATTTTAAAAAATTACTAAAATTAAATACCAAATATTATGATTTTACCTTATTATGGGCTGGGTAATTTTGTGTCTTTGTAAGTATTCACAGAATTTGTTCTAGTCTACGCTTGTTAATTGAAACTAGTTTGAATCCTGTTGGCTCTCACTTTAACAATTTTTTAGGCAACATGATAGAAGTGTTCATTCCATAATAGTAGTTTTTAATAAGGGCAATTTTTTTTTTTTGCCTCTCAAAGACATTTGGCAACATCTGGAGACATTTTGACTGTCAAAGGTTAGGGATGAATGCAACTGACGTTTAGGGGTTAGATACCATGAATGCTGCTAAACATTTCATAATGCTCAGGGCAGGCCCCCCAGCAAGAAGTAATCATGGTCTAAAATATTAAAATATTTGAATTTAAATTCCAATATTTGAATTTTTCAAAAAAGTTGAATTTGGGAAACTCTGGCTTAGGGCTAGTTATTCCACAAACTTAAGGCAGTACCTTTTCTGTGTATTCTACTCAAAGTCTTGAGCAATGTGAATTTCTTCAGTATAGTTTGTAAGATCAGTACTACGTTTGGAGCTCTGTGGCAACCAGGTGCTATCATATCTTATATTTACTTGTGTGTCTATGCTCTGCCTCAAGCAATTTCGTCCAAAGCATGTGGAGGTTCTAATCAATTCTCAGAACTGGAGGAGTTCCTCTGCAGATCTCTGGAGCCCTGTCTTCCTACGGGTTTCTCATCTCCACTGTTTTGTTATATAAATTCTAGCTTTCTTGTCTCCCCCACTGCCCCCTCTGTAGAGCAATGTCTAAAACACACACACACACACACACACAAACATATTTGCTGTAAACAGTAGTTCTGAACATTGAATTAATATTTAGAGTTTTAGGCTTGCTTGCCTTTATAGTGTATAAGTAATTCACTTTTTCTTATTGTCAGCTCTAGAAATATTTACGAAATATTATTAAACTGAACATGTATCAAATGAGCTAAAAAGTGCTTATGAATATAGCATGAAAAGGAAATTCCATAAAGGCACAGTGCAATTATGTACAGCATTTCTATACAATATTAAATAATTGCACTTCTGTAAGGTTGTTATGTTTTTATCATATTTTCATTTACTAATGCTTCTTTATTGGTTAAAATCTTAACATTTTACCCATTAACTAAAAAAAAAAAAATTAAAACAAAGAAACAGTTGTGTCAGTGGAATTGATGGGATAAAATCATATATTTTTGTAATTATTAAAAACTTGCATTTGGGAAAAAGTATTGGGTTCACCAGATTTAGCTGCCATAAGGTGACTTTGGTATTTAGAAAATTAAATGATAATTTGTTTAGGAAGCTTAGTTGAATATTTTAACCTAAAAATACTCTAACATGAGTAATATTTTAGAAAATGAATGAACATTTGGATTTTATTTAGCTTAATATTTAACAATAGAGCTACTTTTACTATGGCAGATCTCTAACAGTTGTAATATTGACCACAAAGTGATGATTTTTCTGGGTAAGACAGGGTGTGTGTGTGTGTGTGTGTGTATTTCCATGCTCTTTATACATAATCATGATGCAATTCTGTTTATAAATACAAGAAAATAAAACAAAATAACAACCATGTTATATATTCTCTTTGAGATTTTTAACCCAGAGTAACTTCATCAGAAAAATGTGGTGGTACTAATTACTATAGACAGCAAAATATGGCAGAATTTAACTGCAAAGTTAACTTTATGTTTCTGCATAAAAAAAAAATCTATCACAGTTGGTTAGCAATTGTCCATGACCTTTCCTGAGGCTGGGGTTATTAGTGTTACATAGAAATATGTGTATGTGTGTGTGTGTGTGTGTGTGTGTGTGTGAGTGTGTGTGTATGAGAGAGAGAGAGAGACTTTTCCTGAGGCTGAGGTTATTAGTGTTACATAGAATGTGTGTGTGTGTGTGTGTGTGTGTGTGTGTCAAAGGAGAGAGAGAGAGACACTTTGTAGGTTTTACAGAACATTTTTAGTAATAACAGTTATTGTATTAAATGATTTAAGTGCCTAGAGTGCAAGTTGCTCAGAAATATCAATTGTTGAAATAAATATTAATATTACAAACTGTGGCATAGTTTACAACAGATATAACCTATAATCACTTTTTATGATCACAAAGGAAAGGTAGTTGTTAAATGCATTTCCTTGTGGAGAAGAGAGAAACAGTGATTAGATTATTTGTTGAATATTAAATATCATATGGAGTAGATCCAGTACACAAACCCAGATATATTTAAGGAATGTTTTTTGACAATGATGTCAATGATAATCTTCTTAAAACAAGTAAGAAACAAATCAAAAATAAATCTGTAATAGTATTTGCACTAAAGTATATTTTCCAAATAGTACACATGTTTTATTTGGTACCATTCTCAACAGCCCAAATGCAGGCTTCAAAGAAAAGGATTTTTTTCATTGAAGATTTTCTAATAGCAATGTTGGTTCCAGTATTCTATTTGAAGTAATTATGGCTAGATGGACAATAATTTCAAAAATAGAAGCATAATATTTTCATGGGATATTTGCCATTAATGTCTTCCCCTGGCTGTTTTTCGCACTATGGTACTCAAAATGTTTTCAGCTAAGTATTTTTGACAAAATGTACTGTATTATTTTCTCTTTTCTTTGGCTTCTGTCTTAGTCTGTATTGCGCTGCTATGACAGAATACTACACATTAGGTAGTTTATAATGAACAGAAATGCATTGGCTTACAGTTCAGGAGGCTGGGACATCCATGATCCAGTAGCTGGCATCTGTCACAAATCTTCTTGCTGCATCATCTTATGGCAAAAGGGGGAAGACAGGGCAAGATTGAGGGGAGGGGAACTCTCCCTTTTCATAAGGAATCTACTCCCTTGATGAGAAAGGCAGCCTCATGATAACAGTATTAGTCCATTCACAAGGGCAAGCAAAAAGTTACCACATCTTAATATTAGTGCAATTTTGATTGAATTTCCAACACATAAACTGTAAGGGAACACATTCAAACAATAGCAGCTACTGTAAAATATAGTTACTGATAGTAGTCTGAAGCCTAAGCTCTATGCTATCACCAGATAAATTTCTTTCAATTAAGACACTTTATCAGGATATTCACTCCCAATAGTTGTTCTGATGTTCAACTCATCTTGTGGTCATAAATGTATTACCTGTTGTGGCTAAAGTGAGTGCTGTTGTAGGCTTCTCATCTCTATTTGGGGTGGTCTAATTCATATTGCTGAGTTTCCACTTTAAAGTTATATTTAACTCTTCTGGTACCCTCTTTAAATTTAATAAGTGAACAGGGGAAGCAATCGCAGTGTGTCTTAGTGCAGGATAAAGAGCATCTCCTGTCTACATTTAGAGAGGAGGATAGCTTATGGGTAAAGAAGGCACATTCTCAGTATGGGATTGAGAGTTTGTGATGCAAGATATGTAGTATACTGCGAAATCTAGAAAAAAAATCTAAAATATAAAGAGTGAATAGGCAAAACACAGATATTCCATTAAAAAATAGCCTATGAGAGTTTCTGAGCTAAAGCTATATTTTTCATTATCACACATCCTCCCAAGGTAGGAGTGTGTTGAACATTTGTAAAGGGAATAAATATGGGGCAGATATCAGGTTCCAGGTAAACCTGGAACCAGACTGTTGGTATCATAATGCATGGCAGAGTCAGAATTCCATTAAACAAAATGGTTATTACACTAGTATTTAATACATTAGCTTATTAAAAATAGGATATTCTTACAAATTTGAAAAGTATAAAGAGAATAATCGCTATTATTCTTCATTCTACTTTTTCAAATTCTCAATGGTTTTGTTTGTTTTAGCTTTTAAAGAATAAGTAGTTTATATTAATTTTAATCACACAGGAATATACAAATAAAGCATTTTTAAGTAAAATTGTGTATTATAGCCAAAGATACATATTTTATGATATAAGATATTACAATATAGTTCTTTAACAATGTAAACACATTTTTGCTCTTCCTGACCATTAGATTAAAAACATTTTGTAAAAAAATGGTGAGCATATAAATAAGGACTTCAGTTTCTCTTATTAAAAGTGAAAATTCTTAATATATAAAACTTTTTTGTATCTAAAAATTTTAGGCTTTGAATATTATGTAGTCAATTTTAAGACTAAGCTGATTTTCAGCCCTATCTCCTTTCATATGGACAGTTGGGTATATCTTTTTTAAAAAAAATTTTAAGTCAATAATTAGGAGATTTATTATTGTTAATCATGTTCTAATTTTTTTCTGAAATTCCCTGCATACCTTCAGTTTACACATATTTTTTCTTCACTTCTAAACAACATCCACCAGTAATTTAGTTAGATACATTTGTGTTCCATCTATTGGGAATTCCAATTATTATTTGATCAGATGCTTTTTTCTGTCTTCTATAAGATAAAGCATTTTGTGAATTTATATGATAATCTTGTTCTTATGGTTATTAATTTAAGACTTTTCCTTTATCAAGTAAAATGTAAAATGTCACTGGTGTCTGTTGCCTTTCTTTTATCTTATTATTTGTTTTTTAGTTGATATTGATATTCTTGTCCTTAACTTGCTCCTTCAGTTTTGCTATTTCTATTTTACTCTCATTCCATTGTTTGAATGTATGGTCTCTGAGCTATCCTTTTCTTATTAAATTTACAATTCTATTTAGTTTTTCTGTGTTAATAACACTAGAGAATGTTCGCCTATTTCTTAAATTATATATTCTTCCATGCCAAACTTTTCTACCTAAGTTCTAAAAATCCTTTTTTATTTCCTTTTTTTTTTAAATTTACTGTTATTATTTTTTGAGACAGAGTCTCTCTCTGTCACACAAGCCTCTCTCTGTCACACAAGCTAGTGTGCAGTGGTGCCATCTTAGCTCACTGCATCCTCTGCCTCCCAGGTTCAAGTGATTTTCCTGCCTCAGTCTCTCAAGTAGCTGGGACTACAGAAGCATGACACCACACCTGGCTAATGTTTGTGTTTTTGGTAGAGACAGGGTTTCACCCATTTTCTTTAAAATATTTATTGTTGTCTTACGCTTTTGCCTCTCTTAGGTCACATGCTTATGTTATGTGTGTGGAGATTTCTATTCAGATCATCTATTGGCTTTGGTCTATGGATGGCTTTTTCTTCTTCCACTTTCTGCTTTATTTGAGACCTGATTCTCTTCAGTTCTTAGCCACAGTTTTAAGATTTATATTGTCCTCTAAATCAAAGCTATAAATAGAGAGGGAAACAGCTTGGTTAGAGCTAATTATAGACAATCTTTGAATTCTCTCTTGGGATTTTGTAAAATATCCTTCCTGGCTTTATTTTACTTCAAAGGGACCTGTGTTATTACCACAGAAAATCAGAAGTAGGATTCCTCTGCCAATTCATGATGCACATTTTGCTGTCTATTCATCTCCTCCATTTTACTTGTGAGATAGCTGTAGCGGTTTTTACTCTACCATCATGCTTTGTATAAGAATGGGAAAAATGTATTGACAATTTTCAAAATACTCTTAATATAATCACAGTTCTGGTAAGTGGGTAATGAATTAAAATTGTCACTACTCTGTGTTAGAAGCTGATATAGTTTGGATGTGTGTCCCCACCCAAATCTCATGTCTAATTGTAATCCCAAATGTTGGAGGTGGACCTGCTGGAAGGTGGTTGGATCATGGGGGTGGTTTCTTATGGATTAACACCATACCCCTTGGTGTTGTCATGGTGAGAGTGAGTTATCATAAGATTTGGTTGTTTAAAAGTGTGTAGCACCTTCCTCTTCTCTATATTCTTCTTGTTCCAGCCATGTAAGACATGCCTGCTTTCCCTTCACTTTCCACCATGGTTGTAAGCTTCTTGAGGCCTCCCCAGAAACTGATGCCACCATGCTTCTTGTACAGCCTGCAGAATTGTGAGGCAATTAAACCCCTTTTCCTTATAAATTATTACTCAGTCTTGAGTATTTATTTGTAGCCATGTAAGAACAAATTTATTCTTATCTTTTCCTTGGACTTTTGCTGCTTAAAGTTCATGGTATGAGTTTGAAATATTTTTTATTTGTTTGATTAGCAGAGGTGGAGATTTTTGCTTGCATTTATTTATTTTCCATGCTTGAGTAAGTATACATACTATATAGTGAATCTATAGCTATGTTTCCCACTATCATTTTTACTAGAAAATCAATATGGCTAATTCTTAATGAAAATTTTAAAATGTTAAATTAGATTAAATATGGAGAAACACTGGTCATTATTTTCTCATTGAAAGATACAATTTGTGCCAGCTTCATAGGAATAGTTTATACAGATCTTAAGTTTAATAAATAAAATACTACTTTTATAATTTAAAATGTGTCATTTTTCACTTACAAAATTATGGATCACTGAATTAAAAAACTTATGTCACAAGAATCCTTTCTAAAATATTCACTCGGTCATACACATTGACTGATTAATACATTATGCTTCATTTTTAAAGACAAAAGGAAAAGAAGAGAAGACAAAGAATGGGCATGGTGGCTTACACCTGAAATCCCAGTACTTTGGGAGGCCGAGGCGGGTGGATCACCTGAGATCAGGAGTTCCAGACAGCCTGGCCAACATGGTGAAACCTCGTCTCTATTAAAAATATAAAAAATTAGCTGGGCATGGTGGTCAAGCGCCTGTAATCCCAGATACTCAGGAGGCTGAGGCAGGAGAATTGCTTGAACCCCACGGTGGATGTTGCAGTGAGCTGAGATCACACCACTGCACTTCAGACTGGGCAACAAAAGCAAAACTTCATCTCAAAACAAAACAAAACAAAACAGGAAGAAAAAAAAAAAAGAAAAGACAGAGATAATTAATTTTTGTCAAGCAAAATTTGAAAAAGATAAAATTGGGACAGAGACTTCTGATTCTTTCCAGTATTCATTGTGTCTTTCTTTTCTCCTTTTGATGAAAAGGTACCAACCCATTTCTCCAACATTAGGGCAAGATGGCTGCACAAGGAAAGCTGCATTTTCCAATATCGTTTTGTTGATAGATAGAGCTATGTGACTAAGTTCCCAGTGGGATGTTTGTGTGACTTCAAGTTGATCTCATTTAAAATTAAAATTTTTTTCTCTGCACTTCCTATTTCTGTCTCCCTTCTGGAGAGGCAGACATGGAGCAGCTGCCATTAATCCAAGAATTAAAGCCTCATGTCATGGATGACAGGGTTGCCTCCCCACCCATGGAGGGCTTATCTCTGGTCTTTCCCACATGAGACAAATTTCTATCTTATTAAATTCAGTTATTTGGAGTATACGTGTTAGGAAAGTTTAGTCTAGATCCTAACCATAATACCTTATTTTTAAAAATAATACTCAATGAAAAGTAGGAAGAGTCCACAAAATGGCATCTCATGTGATTAGAAAATTATCTAGGTTTTCATAGAAAGAGAAAAAAGATAAGATATTTCAAGGCATGCTTTCTTTCTTCTCTATCTTCTTTTTGTGATAGGGATAAATTTTACAGAAGCATAAAGTCTATGGTAGGGAATGTGTTCCAAGTAAAATGAGAGAATTAAAAAACTTTGAGGTGGGGTCTTCAATAAGGAAGAGTTTTGTTTTGCTTACAGCTATTATTTAGTGCCTAACACAATGTCTTTTATATAAAAGGTACTGAGTTAATACCTATACAGTGAGTGAAATAAGAGATTCCCCTTGCAGAGATAACGACAACTACGGGCTGAGGGATAAATGTGGAATATTACAAGTTCAGATTTGAACACATTAATTTGTAAGTGATTGCTTGTCTTCAAAATAGAGACATTGATTAATCTAAGTCAAGAAATAGGAGGAAAGAGAAGTAGTTTAATGGTTAATTTTATGTGTGAACTTAAATGGGTTAAGGGATACCCAGATAGCTTATAAACATTACGTCTGGGTGTTTCTGTAAGGGAGTTTCGGGAAAAAATTAACATTTGTATTTATAAACTGAGTAAAGAAGATCCTTCTTTACCAGAGTAGACAGGCATCATTTAATCCACTAATGGCTATGACAGAACAAGCAAGTGAGAGAAATGTGAATTTACTCTCTTGGGGAGCTGGGGCATTCATCTACTGCCCTCGGACATGAGAGTTTCAGGTTCTTAGGCATTCAGAATCCAGAAATTACATCAGTAGCCTCCCTGGTTCTCAAATCTTTGGCCTCAGACTGAGAATTACACCACTAGATCCCCTGGGCCTTGAACTAAATTACATCACCAGCTTTCCTGGTTCTCCAGCTGGAAGACAGTATTTTCTGGGACTTCTCAGCTTTCCTAATGGCCTGAGCCAATTCGTATAATAAAACTCCACTTCTATATCTATAAATATCTTATTGGTTCTGTTCCTCTAGTGAGCTCTGACTAATACAAGCAGTCTGGACAGGAGATAGAATTTTAGAATCTTTATCATATGGATGGAACATAAAATCATGTGTAAAGAAGAAAGCCCTCTAATTTCTCTCTGAATGAAGAGAAGTTGGCCTATGCTGTGGTCCTGAGAAACTTTGCAGCCTAGAAAGAGTGTATAATAAAAGTCCAAAGAGTATCATTATGGAGGACTTTCACCCACACAGACCCTCAGCATGCTAGGGCCATCTATGTGAATAAAGGTCATGTTATTCATTAACTTCAGAGTGGCAGGGAAGCAGAAAAAGACAAACAGAAGGAAACTATGAACTTTCTTTCCTGAGTTGTGATTTGATGGTGTTTCCAGAAAAAAGTACTAGTATATCTGAACACACAAAAATAGGATCTAGGGTTTTAGTAAAATATAATATATAGCAAAATTATCTAGCATATGTAATCATATAACTAATCCTTATTGTGCTTTATGGTAATTAGACACAATGCAAAGCAGCTTGCATAAATGAATGTAATTATCATGGATGTTTATATAGCTAAACTCATTTTTTTTAATCAATTGAAGGGCAGGAAGGCAAAAAATATGAGAAAAATGATGCTTCTTTGAGATCTCTTCTAAAGCATTTAGTAAGTAACTTGGTAGTAGTATTCTTTTGAGAGAGTAATCAAGCTCCTCAATCAAAATTCTTGCTAATTGCCTTACAAGTAAAGACAGTATAAAGCAATATATGAGTTTTATTTCCTGTCTTGAAGTTTGTCATCTCATTGATAAAGTTGCTCCAAATATGAGAAGAAAATTTTTAAAAACCTACCAATTTGTTCTTAGTATAGAAGAAAATAAAAAAAACCTACTAGTTTGTTCTTAGTAACAAACAAAATTTAAAAAAAAACTACGTTTGTTTTTAGTAATGAAGAAAATAAGAACACCTTCCAGTTTGTTCTTAGTAATGAAGAAAAAAAAAACACACAACAAAAACCCTATCAGTTTGTTCTTAATAACTAACTTTTAGGTAAGGCCAAGATAGTCTTAAAAAAGTCAAAGTTAAAATTGTATATTATAATTAAGTAAATGTTAGGTTTAGCAAGCAAAATCAGAGGAGAAAGTCATGAGCTATTTTATTTTTGTTGTCTCCAATAGGGCATAGTAGCACATGCACACACACACACACACACACACAAGACAGATATAGATATAGATGATATAGATATAGCTACATCTCACAGTTGATAACAGTATGATTCATAGAAGCCAAAAGTTGGAAGTAATGCAAGTATCCACTAATTAATCAATAGATACACAAATTATGGCATATACATTAAATGGAATATTATTCATATTTCAAAAGAAAAAAATGTTGACCTGTGCTACAGCTACAACATGGATAAAACTTGAGGAAATTATACTAAGTGAAATAAGCTAGTCATAAAAAGACAATTATCATGTGACTTAACTTATATGAGATATCTGGAGTAGTCAAACTGATAGAGACAGGAAGTAGAATAGTAGCTGGGAGATGGATGTGAATGAGGAATTGTTTAATAGGTTTAGAATTTCAGTTCTGCAAAATGAGAAACATCTTATCATTGGCAGCACAACAGCATGAATGTTCTTAACTCTACTGAATTGTATCCTTAAGAAAGTTAACGTGACAAATTTTAAGGTGTAAAAATTAAAACGAATGCATATATGCATACATGCATCCCATATGTAAAATAAAGAAAAACACTCTCAATTAATTTTAAAATTGCAAATCATAAAATATATACTCTATCAAAACTGAAATTATATTTCAAATAAATACTTAGAGTATTTTTGAAATATTTCTCATGTATTTACTAACAAAACAATGCAATTCTGAATAACTGTGGGTTAAAGAAAATGTTAAAAATCAAAAGTATTTTGGTTGAGTAAAAATATACATCTTATAACATTTGAGAGGTGCAGCTTAAGCAGTGCTTAAAGTTAAATAAACAGTACAAATGCATGTATTAGAAATGTCTGTTTTGCAGCACTGTTCCAAAACACCAAGTATTTTATATATTTGATGCAAATGTTGAGTATTCATTTAAGAAAATGATTGAAGTGTCTATCAACAGATAAATGGATAAATAAAATGCAGTGCTTATATGCAACGGGATATTATTTAGCCATGAAAACGAAAAAAAAATTGTCATTTGGAATAACGTGTGGAATTGGAGAAAACTAAGCTAAGCGAAATAAGCTATGCTCAGAAAGACAGATATTATGTTCTCACTTGTGTGTGGAATCTAAAATAATCAACCTCATGGGAGCAGGGAGCAGAGGCTGGAGGCTAGGGGAAATGAGAAGATAATGGTCCCAGATTACAGAGCTTCAGTTCAATAGGAAGAATGAATTTATTTTTGAGATCTTACACAGAGTCATAAATATAGACACTAGTGTATTGTCTATTTCAAAATAGCTGAGAGTAAATTTTAAATGTTCTTACTACAAACAATCATAAGTATTTGAGGTGATACATATATTAATTAGCTTATGATAATTATTCTTTTTTGTATTCATAAATCATAGCATCACATTTTTTCTTGTGAATATATACAACTATAATTTGTCATTTTATAGTGAAAATAAATAGAAGAAGCAAATAATCTCAACTTTGACCTTTAAATATTAAAAAGTAAATTAAACAAATTAATTCAAATTAAGAAAGAAATGAAATAAAGATTAGAATTTTAATTAATTAATTAAAAGATATAAAAATAGAGAAAATTAGCAAAAATAAAAGTTATATCATTGAGATTAGTAAAATTGATATCTCTAGCCAGAATCATCATGAATAAAGACTAAAAACAAATTATTGATATTAGTAATGAGAAAGGTAACATTATTAATGATATATACCATTCTTACATTTTAAAAAGATGTAGAATGACATATAAAAAAGTACTTTATGTGAATTTACTCACCACCTTAGATACAATAAGTAAAATTCCTGGAAAGATATCAACTGCAAAGTTCATTAAAAAAGAAATTATTTGGAAAGTCTTATAGTTATACACATATTTAAAAATTAAATTCATTGTTAAAAATATTCCAACAGAGAAAGCTCCAATGCCAGTTGGCTTTACTCATTAATTACAGCTAATATCCTAGCAATAAATAGTACAAAATTAACAAGAAGATGTGCAAATGGCAAACAAAATTAACAAAATTAAATGGGGAACAAGTTTAAAGAAGATAAATGAATGTCACATAAGAACACTAAATCACGCTTCACACTGTTAGCTGTGAGGGATATACAAACTAATACCAAAATAAAATATTACTGCAAACTTATGAGATAGTCTAAAACTAGGAACACCAAATATGACAAGCACTGCTGAGGTGTGGACCAAATGAAAATCTCATACACCGCTCTGGTGGAATCGTAAACATGTTGACAGTTTTTAAAACGTTAAACACATTCCAACTCTGTTATTAAATCTTTCTACTCCTTAATATTTACCAGAGAGAAGGCAAACCAGATGTCCATACAAAGACTTGTATATAAATGTCCATAGCAACTTTATTTGTAATAGCCGAAACCTGAAAAGCAACCCAAATGTATGTTAAGAAGCCAACAGATAAATATATTGTGGCATATGCATACAATGGAATACCCAGCAATAACAAGGAATGAACTATTTGAGTATGCAACAAAGTGGATGAATCACAAAATAATTACGCTGAGTTGAAGATGTCACACAAATAGAGCACATATTGTGTGATTCTATTTATGTAAAATTATAGAAAACACAAACTAATGTAAAGCAACTGAAAGCATATCAGTGCTTGCCAGTGTACAGAGTTGGTGGAGAGAGAGATTTGACAAAGTTTGGAGTGATGAATTATAAAAATGAAGGCACAATTATGTTCTGTCTAAAATAAGTCCGTATTAAATATAAAAAATATAGTTAGGTTAAAGTTAAAATATGTAAAAAATATAACAAAAATATTTAATTCTTAAAAGGCTGAAGTGGCTAGATTACTATCAGGAAGAGTAGATTTTAGAACATGGACTATTACGAAGTGGCCAAATTTGTATTTGTTCTTACAGTATCCATAAATGGTATGTTTCTGAGTTTTAAGTAAATTATACTTCCAGATGTTTTTCAGCCAAACAATATATGTCTAATATATAGCTTGCTTCTACAGAAATACCCAGTTCTTAAACAGACAACCTCTGCTAATGAGTTATAAGTCTGACTTCTCTCTTAGATATGGCTATCGATAAACTGAACAAAATAGGTTATTTCAGGGAATAGAAAAGAGGCAGCCATATATGGAATCCAGAATGCACAACATTGCCAGGACTGGAAGTAGTCAATTCCCTACATCAGGTAGACATGGAATGTGTTACAAAACCCCAATCATTGTGTGCTGTCTCTCTTTATTCACTGTCAAGTTATATTTGATACTATAATTATCCTGCCTTTTTGTTTGTTGCTGTTTTTGTTGGCCTTTCTCTATGCTCATATGTTGGAGGTGTTATGTATGGTTAAATGTATTGTTTAGCCAAGAGTTTCTGGGCCATGATAAATTACATCCATACCTGAGTTTAAGAAATCATATTGAGCATCCTAGATTCAGAGAACCATTGCCCCATGACATCAACTTGGGATTCCGCAGATGATGAGACAGTTGCATATCTTTGGGCACTGAAGAGGGCATTTTTACTGCATGTTGAATATCTACTTTTGTCAGGCCTGAGACCAGCCTTTCAAGTTGAATCATTGTATTTAATTGTTCAGACAATTCTGAGGTAGAAATCAAAGGCTCAGATAGGATTAAAAAGCAAACAACAACAAAAAACACAAGACTGGGCACGGTGGCTCACACCTGTAATACACTTTGGGAGGCCAAGGCTGGTGGATCACCCAAGATGAGGAGTTTGAGACCAGCCTGGTCAACATGGTAAAACACTGTCTCTACTAAAAATAGAAAATTTAGCTGGGCATGGTGGCAGGTGCCTATAATTCCAGCTACTCAGGAGGCTGAGGCAGGAGAATTGGTGGAACCTGGGAGATGGAGGTTGCGGGGAGGCGAGATAGTGCCATTGCACTCCAGCCTGAGCGATAGAGTGAGACTGTGTCTCAAAAAACAAAAACTAAAACTAAAAGCAACAAAAAAAGTAGCCAGGGTCTCATATCTAGGAGAATAATACACATGGAATATGAAACCAAGCAAGTCCACTCTTACTTAATATGCTATATTAAATTACACAAGGATGTTCTTGTTTATGTATGTGTGGAAAGAAAAGTATGTGTGCGTGTGTGTGCCTGTGCACATATTTGTTACAGCCAACTTCCTAACTTGTAGCAAAAGCTGTCTAATCAATACAGAGACAGAGACTGACAACCAAATTTAAGCCTTTAGATTCATCTGTGCCTAAATTCTGATTAATTCTTGGCTTTTCCTTAATATTAATCAGTTAAGTTCATTTCTTGCTCCAATTTCATTGAAATTTTGTTGTATTACACAGAGATGTCAAAACAAGAGCAATTTGTTGACATGATGCTTTCATATGATTCTGAAGCCTGTAAAAAATATTTTATTTATAAATATTTCATTTGCTGTGCATTCATTATTGTATGAATTTTTATCATCTTTCTTAAACGTAAAGATACAATTTTAATCTCTTTTATCTCTTTAAGAAAATTGTACCCTCTTAGAGGGAAGAGTCTGTTTTATTTTCTGTTTTATACTCTGAAATATCTTTGACTTTTTGTACATGATTAACAGAAGATTTGCTCAAATAAATAGTGCTAAGTAGATGTAAGACTTTTTCATTTAAATTATCTTCTACAAGATATTTTATGTGTATTCAGTTCTTTCCTAACAGCAATGAAAATATTATATAGCATATTTAATCAATTTATTGATTTATTCAGCACATATATAGTTAGAATTCCTTTCTGCTAAGCTAAGGTATTATAGATTTAATTAAGATGAAATATATTTTAGCTCCACTCTCAAGTCTCATGCAGACTGGAAAATTTTCATAAAGATTCAATAAATGTTTGTTGAATAAATAAATTATAAATTCAGCTTTTCTAAGCCAATAATGTTGAACCACACTTGGATATATGGTTTTCAGCTTTGTTTGTGTTCAATAAACACTAGAGATATGGTAGAAATTTAAATACATAAGTCTAAAACATTATTATTTTGTGTTCTTATTTGTAGTCCAAAAAACTGACACAGAGAAAACTATTTTTTTTTTAAATTTGACTGTTTAAAATTTAGGACAACAGTCAAACAGATGAGCAAAGAAGATTTTGAAGCCAAATGTGGCCTAGATTCTTTCTAAGAAATACATTTTTTTCTTTCTTCTTCTTTTTTTTTGACCTGACTTAAAACTCACAGCTTCTCATCCACATCCAGAATAGATAAAATGAATTAGAATGAAATAGGCATTTATTTATGAAACTGCCATCTCCTCACAAGTCATGATTAAACTTAACTGCAGATTTTGTTTCTAAGTTATGCCCTTTCTTTACTGTGCACAATCAAAATGAACATTTCTGAAATGCTGTTCACTGGGGGCTTAAATTTTGTGCTATTTCAAAATAAGTATCAGTTGGCCTGATTTTTCAGGGTATATAAAATTCAAACAAGTTATTCTGTGGATGCTTATGTAATGTCATACTCTATAAACCACTTAAACTTTATTTATTTGTATCTTATTTCATCACCTGAGATGACTTGAAATAATTAAGCAGTCAGACAAATGCTGGGGTTGTTATTTCTTGATTGTTTATTAATAAGCACTTATTAGATGTGTAACATGATTTGTGGTTACAAAAGGAATGCAAGACATAGAGCCCAGCTTTTATGAGCTTGAATTTTAAGTGAAACTAGACGTAGTGTTTGATTATCACAAAATAATGATAGACAAAGAAAGATATCTGAAATTGAAATGAGATTAGCACTGAGGAAAATGCAACTATGAAACTAGAATTTCTGATTGTAGAGTGAAAGATGTCACAGAAAGTTATTTAGCTGCAGTGTATAAAGATAAAAATTATGTTTTAATGTTTACATGGATTTTTGGCACCATCATATCCATCATTGTCTTCATAACTAAAGTTTACTGAGTATTTCGAATGTTCTAAGCACTGCTACAAAAGCTGTATGCATAATTAATTAATCCTCACCAAAACCGTGAGTTAAGTATAATCACTGTTCTATATTAGAGATAAGGAGCTGAACAAGACTGAAAATACAGAAACTTCTGGAGGCGAATCCTAGATGGCTGAATAAGAACAGCTCTGGAGTGCAGTTCCCAGTGAGAACAACTCAGAGGGTAGGTGAACACCACATTTCCAAATGACTTATTGCTGCAAACAGACCAGGAGATTCCCAGGCTGAAAAGCACCACGAGTTTCCAGCATGGTTGTTTCTGCCCATTCAACTGAAAAAAAGTGGGTTGAAACAGGGAGCCAGTTGATGTGGCTTGGGGGTTCCCACCCCCACAAAGACTAGGAATCTGAAATGCTCTAGACTGAGAGTTTTGCAGCAAGCACAGCTGAACCCAAGATGGTCCAGCTCTGTTGGGGAAGGGTGTCTGCCATTACTGCGGCAGTCCACCACTACTGAGGCACTTCGCCATTACTGAGGCAGTCTGCTGTTACAGATACAGTCTGTCATTGCTGAGGCAGACCGCAATTACTGAGGCAGTTCTAACTATACCTCTATTAACAAAACCACAAGGAAGTTTACACAGCAGCTGGGCAGAGCCCATGGCAGCTCAGCAATGCCTCTGCTGGCAGACTGTGACTAGGCTACCTACTTGCTGGGCAGGGCAGCCCTGAAAAACGGCAGCAGCACATCAGGAACTTATAAATAAAGCCCCTCTGGGAAACGTGGTGGTTATGAGTTCTGCTGCAGCAGACTTAAAAGTACCTGCCCAGCAGCTCTGAACAGAACAATGGAGCTCACAGCTCAGCACTTGAGCTCCTATAAGGGACAGACTGTCTCCTCAAGCAGCTCCCTGACCCTCACATATCCAGAGTCAAGTCATAAAGGAGAGCTCAGGCTGACATCTGGCAGCTATCCTTCTGGAATGAAGATAACGGAAGTAGAAACTGGCAGCAACCCTTGCTGTTCTGCAGCCACCACAGGTGATCCCCAGGCAAGCAGGATCTGGAGTGGAACTCCAGCAGTCCTACAGCAGAGAGGCCTGACTGTTAGAAGGAAAACTAAAAAACAGAAAGAAGTTCATCATCAACAAAAAGTATGTCCACTTAGAGACCCCATCCAAGTCACCAACTACAAAAACCACAGGTAGATAAATCCACAAAGATGAGAAGAAACCAGCATAAAAAGGAAGAAAACACCCAAAACCAGAACACCTCTCCTCCTCCAAGGGATCACATCTCCTCAACAGCAAGGAAACAAAGCTGGATAGAGAATGAGTTTGATGAATTGACAGAACCAGGCTTCAGAAGGTGGGTAATAACAAACTTCTCTGAGCTAAAAGAACATGTTCTAACGAAACTAAGAACCTTGAAAAAAGGTTTCACAAAATACTAACAAGAATAAACAGCTTAGGGAAGAATATAAATGACTTAAAGGAGCTGAAAAACACAACACAAGAACTTCTTGAAGCATACACGAGTTTCAATAGCCGAATCAACCTGGCAGAAGAAAGGATATCAGAGATTGAAGATCAACTCAAGGAAATAAAAAGAGAAGGCAAGATTAGAGGAAAAAAGAGTGAAAAGAAATGAACAAAGCTTCCAAGAAATATGAGATTATGTGAAAAGAACTCATCTATGTTTGATAGGTGTACCCAAATATGATGGAGAGAATGAAACAAAGCTGGAAAACACTCTTCAGGATATTATCCAGGAGAATTTTCCCAACCTAGCAAGGCAGGCCAATATTCAAGTCCAGGAAATACAGAGAACACCACAAAGATATTCCTCAAGAAGAGCAACCCCAAGCACATAATCATCAGATTCACCAGGGTTGAAATGAAGGAAAAATGCTAAGGGCAGCCAGAGACAGAGGTCGGGTTACCCACAAAGGGAAGCCCATCAGACTCACAGCAGATCTCTCGGCAGAAACCCTATAAGCCAGAAGAGAGTGGGGGCCAATATTCAACACCCTTAAAGAAAAGAACTTTCAACCCAGAATTTCATATCCAATCAAACTAAGCTTCATAAGTGAAGGAGAAATAAAATCCTTTACAAACAAGCAATTGCTCAGAGATTTTGTCACCACCAGACCTGCGTTAAAAGAGCTCCTGAAAGAAGCACTAAACATGGAAAGGAACTACCAGTAGCAGCCACTCCAAAAATGTACCAAATGGTAAAAAGCATCGACACAGTAAAGAAACTGTGTCAACTAATGGGCAAAACAACCAGCTAGCATCAAAATGGTAGGATCAAATTCACACATAAAAATATTAACCTTAAACGTAAATGGGCTAAATGTCCCAGTCAAAAGACACAGACTGGCAAATTGGATAAAAGTCAAAAACCATCAGTGTCTGTATCCAGGAAGCCCAACTCACATGCAAGGACACACATAGGCTCAAAATAAAGGGATGGAGGAAGATTTACCAAGCAAATGGAGAGCAAAAAAAAAAAAAAGCAGGAGTTGCAATCCTAGTTTCTAATAAAATAGACTTTAAACCAACAAAGATCAAAAGAGACAAAGAAGGGCATTAAATAATGTTAAAAGGATCAATGCAACAAGAAGAGCTGATGATCCTAAATATATACACTCCCAATACAGGAGCCCACAGATACAGAAAGCAAGTTCTTAATGACTTACAAAGAGACTTAGACTCCCACATAATAATAGTGGGAGACTTTAACATTCTACTGTCAATATTAGACAGATCAATAAGACAGAAATTAACAAGGATATCCAGGACTTGAACTCAGATCTAAACCAAGAGGACCTAATAGACATCTATAGAACTCTCTACCTCAGATCCACAAATATACATTCTTCTCAGCGCCACATCACACCTACTCTAAAATTGACCACATAATTGGAAGTAAATCACTCCTCAGAAAATGCAAAAGAATGGAAATCATAACAAACAGTCTCTCTGACCACAGTGTAATCAAATTAGAACTCAGGATTAAGAAACTCACTCAAAAACACACAACTTGATGGAAACTGAACAACTGGCTCTTGAATGCTGATTGGATAAACAATGCAATGAAGGCAGAAATAAAGATGTTCTTCGAAACCAACAAGAATGAGGACACAAGTACCAGAATCTCCGGGACACATTTAAAGCAGTCGCTAGAGGGAAAATTATAGCAATAAATGCCCACACGAGAAGGAAGGAAAGATATAAAATCAACACCCTATCATCAAAGTTGAAAAAGCCAGAGGAGCAAGATCAACAAAATACAAAAGCTAGCAGAAGACAAGAAATAATTAAGATTAGAGCAGAACTGAAGGAGATAGAGACACAAAAATCCCTTCAAAAATCAATAAATCCAGGAGCTGGTTTTTCAAAA
>CAUYQU010024015.1:0-30766 GCA_963574635.1 Cheracebus regulus
GAAAGAAAGAGGAAGAGAAAGAGGGAGAGAGAATGGGATTCTTGTTTTATTGCCCAGGGTAGAATACAGTCTAAAAATGGGTATTAAAAACCTCTTTTATGCCAGTAATTGTGTTTAACAATGGAGATAGGAAGGAATGGGGGATGAAAATAACAAATAAGCAGACAACCAATATTTTCTTTAAACTTGTGAGATGCTATGCAATTGCTGAGGAGTGATTTCCAGTCTGACACTGTCCACTTACGTCCCCAGCCCTGCCTGCCTTTACAGCACTCTCTGCATGCTGTGCAAGCACCCCATCCTGACACAAACTTCCCTGACCCCAGCTCTGCCTTGCCACTTCATCCATGAGCTCAGCCATGGCCCTGCTTCCGGACTGGCCTGCTGGGTCCCACTATCCTTGGGCAGCCTTCCCATCTGTCTTAAATATCAAGTACTTTCAATAAAGTGTAAATTATCAAATTGTTGAGTTTTCAAACTTTACATCAACATTTAGATTGAAGCAGAGGGTAAAGAAACTGAAACTCTGAGAAGGTTTATTCCATTATATTTTTATGCAGTGACAGATGTGAACTATTATTGTGGATTAACCAAAACACATTTCAGATAAATGGAGACAGTAACGTTTGTTGATACACACATATGCAAAAAGGCATTATTTTCAGAGTGACTTAGTATTTTCAACGTGTCTTAATAAATGTAAGATATATCTTTATTAGTTTAGAGCAATGAATAAGTTACAAAAACACTTTATGATAACTGCAAGTGAAAAACACCAAATTATCACAGGAACTTAAAATCTTGTGCTATTTTTCCACATCTGAATTTAATTAATATATAATTCAAATAAGCAAAGCACTGCCCAGTAAATGATTCAAATACTCCTATGGCTATTCATTAAATAACCTATCCATAAGCATGAATGTTCCTTTTCTAGAAGAAATATACATATTATACTCAAGACTTCCGGCTCAAAGGAAAGATTTATATCTCCAATCTGGTGGGTATTTGTTGTTACATGTAAAAGTCCTATTTTCTCTCTCCTCCAGAAGACAAATATCACTTTCAGGAAAAAGATGGAAATGTTGAAAAGGAAGAAAGAGAGTTCTGCAATTTCAATTATAAAAATATTGATATGGCCATGTGACCTCACCTCCTCAACACATCTTCAATGAATTAGCCCTTTTAAAATATGTAAAAATCATTGCATTCAGGTAATTTTCTGATCAAAGGCAATTGCTAATAATATGATAATAATAGACACCCAAAATTTATATGCCCCATTATCTACATGATCTTTTTACCTTTTTTCGTTCCTGTTCCCTCTGCTGGAGTCTACAGACTGACTCATTAGCTGCTTGCACTGAAATAAAAAAGACATGGGTTTTCAGTTAGCAGACTGTGTTCAAGAAAACACATACCTGGGGGAGGACTGTGTGTGGACAGTATGTGGATTGTTTTATATCTCAAAAAAACTATGCACAAAACTGATATTATTTTTATGGTAGTGGGATGGCCGGGGGGAAAATTAAGTTTTGCCAATATATTCAGGATGTCATAATTAGTATAACCATAGTTCTTGGGCTTTGAGCTACAAGCCGAAGGGCATTTACATACTAACTCCAATGGCAAACTGTCTACAACCACCTCAGAATTCTCCAAAAAGACATAAAATGCCTGATAAATTTATCACAGCATTCTGATTATGCTGTTACATTGTCTGCCTGTCCCACCGTCCACCTTTTTCTCATTCATACTCCTACTCTGTCACAGGCAGGTACATTAGTTTAGCAACTTTCCTCTATTCTTGCCTGTGCTCTCTTGTCTTCTAATTTATCCTGGCTGCCACTGCAAGATTCAACTTCCTCTGGACCACCTCCATTAAGTCATTTCTCTTTCTTAAGAACTAAACTGCTAGTAATAATTATTTATTGAGCATTTACTAAGTGCCAAGATCTATGTATTATCCCTCTTTTTAATTTATTTTTGTTCTGAGACTCAGTCTCGCTCTGTTGCCCAGGCTGTTGTGCAGTGGCACGGTTTTGGCTCACTTCAACCTTCACCTCCCAGGTTCAAGCAATTCTCCTGCCTCAGCCTCCCAAGTAGCTGAGATTACAGGCGCCTACCACCATGTCCAGCTAATTTTTTGTATTTTTAGTAGAGACGGGGTTTTATCATGTTGGGCCAGGCTGGTCTCGAACTCCTGACCTCATGATCCGCCCGCTTCGGCCTCCCAATGTGCTGGGATTACAGGCATGAGCCACTGCACCCAGCCTGTATTATCCCTCTTAATCCCACTTTCCTATTAGGAAATGATCACTATTCCATTTTACAGATGACAAAACTGAGGTACCGAAAGGTGAAGCTGTCAATCAAGGTGGTTACAAAACTAATAAATACAGGAAACAGGATTTCAAATCAGATCTTTCTGGCTCTAAAGACCTGGCTCTTAGCATCAACACTCCACTGCCTCTTTATTATTTCATCAGTGACACCAGTTGTAATTCTTCAGTTATTTAAACCTTTTCATCTGCCAGATGCCTTTTTTTTTCTGTTAATAAATGTTCTCACTTACTTCATCCAAATAAAGACATGTAGTGTGCAGGCTAAGAGTAAGCCTTAGTCAGTGAAATTTAGGCTCAAGCACTCAGTTGTGTGAATGATCTTGGGCATGTTTGCTTGTGCATTTATTTATTTGTCAAGTGTTTACTGAGCATTTGCTTTCTGCCAGGCACTGTTCTTGTCAGTGCTCCTATCTCTCAGCACCTTAGTTACTCATCTGTAAAATGAACATAACAACTAATAACAGGGTTTCAGAAGTGACACAAAATTTAAATGAGAACACAGTACATACTATACTTAAAAGTAAATAGTTTCAATATTAATAATGATAACCACTTAGAGTAGTTCTTTACATAAAATAAGCAGTCAGGCCGGGTGCGGTGGCTCACTCTTGTAATCCCAGCACTTTGGGAGGCCAAGGGGGGCGGATCACCGGAGGTCAGGAGCCCAAGACCAGCTTGGCCAACATGGTAAAATGCTGTCTGTACTAAAAATGCAGAAATTAACTGGGCATGGTGGCGCATGCCTGTAATCCCAGCTACTTGGGGGGCTAAGGCCAGAAAATCGCTTGAACCTGGGAGGCAGAAGTTGCAGTGAGTGGAGACAGCGCTACTACATTCCAGCCTGGGTGACAGAGCGAGGCTCCATCTCAAAAAACAACAACAACAACATATAATAAGCAACAAAGAAATGTTCACTGTAACCAATATTCTATTCATTGTACTATCACTAAAGAAAATCTTTTCCTTATTTCTTTCCACTAATTAAACTGTTTTGTTTCAAAAGCCCAGTTCAAGGTTTACTGTCTTCATAAAGCCCTCCTGATTAGTCCCTTCCCTCTGAGGATTTTCCCTATTTGAAATTCCTTTATCAGGCATGTGTGTATCCTACCATTTATTAATATCTTGCATTTGCTGAAATTGGAGGTTTGTCTAATTGTTTTACAATTATGTCTTCCTACCCCACCCCAATCCGGCCCCAACTAGGTCACAAGTTCCACAATAGGCCAGGGACTGTGGTTTCTCTGAAAGAGAAACGTTAGGCCTCTCCCTCTGGGAATATGGCAAAAGAGAAGGATTTTGTTTTCAAAAAGTTGTGTTTTTACCAGTAACCATTAATTTTAGCTATATCAAAGATAATATTTAAGTACTGAAAATTAGGTTCCCAATCATTGTTTTGTTCTAAAAGAAAATATTAAAACAGAACAGGAGTTGATTAGATCTGCCTTCTTTCTGTGGCATATTAATATTACATCATCTTTCCCAAGCAGTGCTTCTATCATTTCCTGGGTTGTTTTTTTCCCCCACTGCTCTGTGAAAATAACTTAAAATCCATTTGGCAGTTAAGAGCTTCATCACTTTCAGAAGATTCTGAGACTAACCCAAAAGAAGAATTACAGGCCTCTGCCTCTTATTTTGTCATTTGTTACGTCCTTTAAAATTGTAACCAGAACACATTTGACAAAGGTACACTTTTGCGCCTCATCAGGATTGTTAGGTTTAGACAGAATATCCACTTTTAGAAATTACAGTACTTTTGAAGCAATTCATTTTTAACTCTTTAGGCATACAACAGAAAAGGTTTACTTTCTGAATTTATGAAATTTGCTTTTCTAAAATTGAAGAAAGTCACCAGACTGCACCAAACATTCCCTTTCTGAACACTTAGTGACACCAAGAAGGCTCATTTCTCTGAACCTTCCTATCACATCTGCATCACTTACTGGCTATAACTCAGTACGAAGCCATTTCCCCTGTTGTCTCAGTGTTTTAGGAGACTATATTGATTTTTAAAAAAGTCAAGAATTTATCAAGTGCTTTTCTCTCAACCAAAAGATTATTCAAGTAGATCTGTGTCACATACCACAGTTAACAATGTCCTATTTTCATCACATAAAAGAGAAACAAATTCACTCTATCATGGTATCTGTAAATAAACCTCAAATACATACATAAGAATATAATTTCAGGCTTCCAGTTCCAAAATGCTAGTATAGAAGCGAGCTAGCTTCACTCTCCACCACAGAAAACCAAAATCAAGTATACAGCACCAGCAAAACTCCAGAACTCAAACATGAGGATCAGACAGTTCTCAGGGCCACAGAGAAATGAGAAAACTCTGAGGGGACAGGAACAGAAATGGACTTCCATCTCTGTATCATTCCTTCCCCAACCTGCCTTGGCACCAAGCACATGGGAAATTTCCCCGACTCATGGTTTCTATGCAAAACGTGGGATCATGGTGGACGACCAGCTTCCCCACCATCTTGGGCTCCCTGGCAGGAGAACTGTCCCTGCCTTAACCCATGGAAAACACTATGATACCTGAGGGCAGACATATCCTTGAGGACAGCCAGAGAAAAAGGAGAGAGGAGCCACTTCCACCTGCAGCCCTAGAAACTCTGCTCTGTAACTCAGTCAAAGGAGACACCAAATCAAAGTGGCTGCTCAGTAGCACCACACTGCAGGAGGTTCATTCCACAGGCCTCCTGGGCACGGAGGCTGCCTAGCCAGCCTTCCCACACTAACAGGATATTCCTTTGGGGACCTCCCCCATTCAAGGTGAGTGGCATTCGATTGTTTACTAGAACTAAGGCAGACTTGGTTTTAAGGCACAGTCTAGTGCTGAAAAGCAGCAGTCACCTACTGAAAGAAAAAAACAAATCTGCAGATAAAATACAAAGAATCTCTAAGCAAATGTATCCAATAGAAAAAGAAATAAGACAGAGGAGATAGGAATAAATAAACAATGCTTCAATGCAAAGACACAGATGTACATCCACAAGAAACAACAGCAAACAGAGAACAAGGACCTCCCTAAACAGACAAAGTGAGATGGCAATATATTAACTCTCTGATCTACAATGCAAAATAGCAGTTTTAAGGAAACTCTGCAATCTCCAGAATAACACAGAAAAATAATTCAGAAATTTAACAAAGAGATTTAAAAAAATTTTTTTTTTTGAGACAGAGTCTCGCTCTGTCGCCAAGACTGGAGCACAGTGGCACAATCTTGACTCACTGCAACCTCCACCTCCTGGGTTCAAGCGATTCTCCTGCCTCAACCTCCTGAGTAGCTGGGATTACAGGTGCCCAACATGCCCAGCTAATTTTTGTATTTCTAGTAGAGACAGAGTTTCACCATGTCGGTCAGTCTGGTCTTGAACTCCTGACCTCGTAATCCACCTGACTCAGTCTCCCAAAGTGTTGGGATTAAAGGCGTGAGCCACCATGCCTAACCAGATTAAAATAATTTAAAAAAATCAAACAGAAATCTTGGAACTAAGAAATACATTTCATTCTTAAAATTCATTAGAGACTCTCAACAGTAGAATGAATCAAGTAGAGGAGAGTCAGTGAGCTCAAAGAAAGGCCATTTGAAACTATAGTCACAGAGGAAATAAAAAAGGAGAAAAAACAAAAAGGAATGAAGACCACCTATAAGATATAGAAAATTACCTCAAAAGACCAAATCTAAGAAAGACTGGTGTTCAAGAGGGAGCAGAGCAAGAGTGAGGCATAGAATGTTTATTTAACAATAATAATAATAATAATGATAACAGAAAACTTTCTAGAACTTGAGAAAGACATAAATCTCCAAGTACAGGAAAGTCAGAGAATACCAAACACCCCAAGGCATTAGAATACTCAGACTCTCAAATCAAGGACAAAGAGCAGATACTAAAACAGCAAGAGAAAAGAAGCAAAATACATATAAAGGGGCTTCAATCAGTGTGGCAACAGACTTCTCAACAAAAACCATACAGGCCAGCAGGGAGTAGGACATTTTCAAAGTGCTGAAAGAAAAAACAAACAGAAAAACAACAAAAAAAGAATCCCTGCCATCCAAGAATACTGTATCTAGTAAAGCTACCCTTCAAATATGGAAAGAAAAAGGTCTTCCAAGACAAACAAAAGCTGAGAGAATTCACCACCACCAGACCCACCTTAAAAGGAATGCTAAAGGAAATTTTTCAATCAATCTAAATGAAAAAAAAAAACAAAAAAACAAAACAAAACAAAAAACCAAACAAAAAAAACCCTGCTGTTAAAAATGAAGATTTGAAGATAAAAAAGCCACTGATAAAATTAAGTATATGGACAAATCTAGGATACTCCACTACTGTAACTGTGGTGTGCGCTCCACTCATAACACCATTATGAAGCTCAAAGACAAATTTATCAAAAACAATAACAGCTGCAGCAACCTGTTATAAGACGTTCAACATAAAAATATTAATAAGCAAATTGAGACAATATAAAGCCAAACTGTGGGGGGGATGGAGTTAAAGTATAGAGTTTTCTTTTTCATTTTTTTGTTGTTCCTATTCTTTTATGACCTAAGATAAGTTGTCACCTCTTTAAAATAATCTGTAATGTTTTTTGTAAGCCCCATGGTAACCACAATGCAAAAACCTATAATAGATTTACTTAGCAATGAATCAAAACATACTATTGAAGAAAATCACTTATCCATGAAAGAAGGCAGTAAGAAAGGAAAAGATGAGTTACAAAACAACCAAAAAATAAGCAAGAAAATTATAGCATTAAGTCCTTATTATCAATAATAACACTGAATGTAAATAGACTCAATTCTCCAATTAAAATTTAAGGCATAGAGTGGAGGAATAGAGGACGATGGCAGATAGGAGGCAGGAATAACTTGCAGCTCCCACTCAAACAGACAGAACAGCGTGTGGAGACTCCTCACATCATGAACTTTTGCTCCAAGAACTATTGTAGAAACATATCAGGATAACTGAAAGAATTCACAAACCCTTTGAAAGAAGCGGCGTGCTACCTTAGACTCTGTGAGAGCTGATAAACTCTAAGTGCCCAATGTCTGAGGGGGGTAAGTTCACCTACGAACACACAACCTTACTGAAGAACCCAAAAATCCAGATCACGGGAGAAGGAGTTAACCTTACCTAGAAGTGAAATGAATTTAGGAAGCCCAGCCAAAGAGAACAGTAAAACAAGCAGCGGGGAAGAGCCCTGTAGGCACTCCTGGCCACCGGGGAAGCCATTTCTGACTTTATCTCACAGGAGTCCTTGGAGAAGGCTGCCAGTGGAATTGGGAAAAAAACACAGGGCGAAAGAAACTTCTGGTTGAACTCTGAAATAATTTTGACTGAGCATGAATTTTCCAGGGCAGAATTTTCTGGGGGTGGATAGTGAATGGGAAGTGCAGATGCAAACACAACGGTGGGAGGGGTGAAGCCTGAAAGCCCTGCTCGCTTTCTCAGCAAGGATGCTCATAGCCTGGGGCAAGTTCCCAGCCCTGCTCACCAGCTGCCTGGATATAAACTTGGTGCTGTTAGGGGAGCACTGTGAGAGTGAGACTAGCCTTTCTGGCTATGTGGGAGCTGGGCGAGGCCTGTCACTGCCAGCTTTCCCCCCTTCCCTGGCAACCTGTATGATGCAGCAGAGGCAGCCACAATCTCCTTGGAAATGTAACCCCATGTGTTGTAACCGAGCGAGTTAGAAGGAACGTGCCACACTCAGAGTTCCAAATTAAGAGTCCTTTATTAATTAGCCAGCGACTGAGAGATGGCCAATGCTCAAAATTCTCTCCACACTGAGGAAGGGGCCTGATTATCTTTTATACCTTGATTTAGGTAGGGGGGAGGAGTACCTAGCTGAAGTGGAATTTTACAGAAGTAGAAAAGCAGGTTAGACAAAGGGGCTGTGGGCACAGGTGGTTTCCATACAATTACCAAGAAGGGGGCAATCAGGCTCCTTCTATACAATGATCAAAGAGAAACTTTTTTCTTACAATAACAGGGGGAGGTATGCCAAGCAGGATGCGGAACAATGGTTACAAGTGTTAAGAACACTATGCTTCAATGCTTTTAAGTGCAGCATGACCCAGTTGTGTACCCGAAGGGGCTGTGGTAAGGAGGGGGAAGCCAGGTTGGAGTTTACAGCTAAAATGGAGTCAGTTATGCTAGCCCAGGGTAGGTTATTACACATGGGCCGGGGAAACACACCCCCATTTCCCACAGAGGCTGCAGCAAGCTCTGTCCAAGAAGTCTGAGCTCAGAGAGCCTAACCTGCCCCACCTGAGGGTCTTTCTCTACCTGTCCTGGTAGCCAAAGGCACAAGACATAATCTCTTGGGAGCTCTATGGTCCTGCCCCCCACCTGAGAAACCCAAGTACTTATCCAGGCAACCCTAGGGCAAGCTGGTATCCTCCCCATACTAGCAAAGCTGATGCTCTCTTGAAAGTGCCACCTCCTGGGGCTGAAGGCTAACCAACACAAACATAAAAGAACAACCCTGCCCTCCAAAAGAAGAAAATAAGAGCTAATTCCACCACCAGTAACGTCTCAACTAACCAGAGGTCCTGAGTCTGTCCACATGACAACTTTACTGCCAGCACAACCAGCATACAAGAAAACCAGTGCACTAAACAAAACAATAACCAAGGTCCCACAGAGAGTCCACCTCACTTCCTGCTACCTACAGTGGAATAGGTACTGGTATTCACGGCTGAGAGACCTGAGATGGACCACATCACAGGACTCTTTGCAGACATTCATTCCCCAATACCAGCCCAGAGCCCAGTAGCACCATTGGATAGCTAGACCTAGAAGAGAAATAATCACTGCAGTCTAGCTTTCAGGAAGTCCCATCCCTAGGGGAAGGGGAGAGTGCCACATCAAGGGAGTAACCCACGGGACAAAAGAATCTGAATAGCAGCCCTTGAGCCCCAGATCTTTCCTCTGACACAGTCTACCCAAATGAGAAGGAATCAGAAAAAAATTCTGGTAATATGACAAAACACAGTTCTTTAATACCTGCAAAAGATAACACTGGCTCACCAGCAATGGATTCAAACCAAGAAGAGATTTCTGAATTGCCAGAAAAATAATTCAGAAGGTTGATTATTAAGCTACTCAAATATGCAGCAAAGAAAGGTGAATACCAACTTAAAGAAATTTAAAAAATGTTACAGGATATGAAATGGAAAAACCTCCAGAGAAATAAGTAGCATAAATAAAAAACAATCACAACTCCTGAAAATGAAGAACACACTTAGAGAAATCCAGAACACACCAGAGAGTCTCAACAATAGAATCAAACAAGTAGAAGAAAGAACTTCAGAGCTCAAAGATAAGGCTTTTGAATGAATCCCATCTGACAGAGACAAAAAAGAATTTAAAAAAAACAACAAAAACTAAGCCTCCAAGAAGTCTGGGATTATGTTAAACAACTAAACCTAAGAATAACTGATGTTCCTGAGGAAGAAAATAAACCGAAACATTTGGAAAACATATTGGAGGGAATAATCGAGGAAAACTTCCCTGGCTTCGCTAGAGATCTAGATGTTATATGTAAATTTTTGGTGCCGCAAAAGAAGTGGATTCAAATATAAATTTCCTCAGCAAGCCAATTTACTTCTGTAGAAAGGTGTGTCTTACAGATGGAGCAATGGTGAACGCACACCTGGACAAGGGAGGGGAGGAGGTTCTTATTCCTGACACAGGTAGCTCCTACTGCTGTGTCATTCCTCTATTGGCTAGCATTAGACGGCACAGTCTAAGCTAATTCCAATTGGCTATTTTAAAGCAGGGGTACGAGCCAGAGTGGTGGGGTGGGTAGTTTGGTGGGAAGGACGGTTATGGAACAGGTCACAGCAGATGACTGGGGTGACTGAGCTCAAAGCAGGTGACCAGGGTAGGTGACTGGAGCAGGTAACCAGGATGAGTCAGGACAGAGCAGGGGACTAGGGGAACAGATGTGAACTACTGACTAGAACTGGTGGAAAAGGTTGTTTACTGAAACCACAAGGAAGTTTAAAATGGAGAATTAAAGAATAAGAGAGCTGAACATACTGACATACTGATTCTTTGAAGAGAAACTTGGAGTTGTCTATATCTAACATAGACATCCAAATACAAGAAGCTCAAAGGACACCTGGGATATTCATCGCAAAAAGATCGCCACCTAGGCACACAGTCATCAGGTTATCTAAAGCTAAGATGAAGAAAAGAATCTTAAGAGCTGTGAGGCAAAAGCATCAGGTAACCTATAAAGAAAAACCTATCAGATTAACAGCAGATTTCTCAGCAAGAGCCCTACAAGCTAGAAAGGATTGGGGCCCCCATCTTTAGCCTCCTTGAAAAAACGATTAGCCAAGAATAATTTTGTAGCCAGTGAACCTAAGCCTCCTAAATGAAGAAGGACAGTCTTTTTTTCAGACAAACAAATGCTGAGAGAATTTGCCACTACCAAGCCAACGTTACAAGAACTGTTAAAAGGAGCTCTAAATCTTGAACCAGAACCTTAAAATACACCAAAATAGAACCTTCTTAGAACATAAATCTCACAGGACCTATAAAACAATAATATAATGAATAAACAACAACAACAAGGTATGCAGGCAACACTAGCACAATGAATAAAATAGTCCTCTCACATCTCAGTACTAACACTGAATGTAACGGCTTAAATGTTCCACTGAAAAGATACAGAAGGGCAGAATGAGCAAGAATTCACCAACGAAGGATCTTCTGTCTTTAAGAGACTCATCTAACACATAAGTACACAAATAAACTTAAGGAAAAGGGGTGGAAGATATTCCAGGCAAATCGACACCAAAAGCAAGAAGGAACAGCGATTCTTGTATCACACAAAACAGACTTTAAAGCAACATCAGTTTAAAAAGACAAAGAAGGACCTTATACAATGATAAAAGGTGTAGTCCAAGAGGAAAATAGCAGAACCCTATATATGCACCTAACACTGGAGCTCCCAAATTTATAAAACAATTACCACTGGACCTAAGAAATGAGATAGACAGCAACACAATAATAATGGGGGACTTCAATACTCCATTGACAGCACTAGACAGGACATCAAGGCAGAAAGTCAAGAAACAATGAACCAAAACTATACCCTAGAATAAAGGGACTTAAAGATATTTACAGAACATTATACTCGACAACTGCAGAGTATACATTCTACTCATCAGCATATTCAACATTCTCCAAGATAGAATGTATGATAGGCCACAAAACAAGTCTAAATAAATTTAAGAAAATCAAAATTATATCAAGTACTCCCTCAGATCACAGTGAAATAAAATTGGAAGTCAACTCCAAAGGAACCCTTAAAACCATGCAAATATATGGACGTTAAATAACCTGCTCCTGAATGACTGCTGGGTCAACAATAAAATCAAGATGGAAGTTAAAAAACTTTTTGGAATGAATGATAATGACACAATCTATCAAAATCTCTAAGATACAGCAAAAGCAGTACTAAGAGGAAAGTTCATAGCATTAAATGCCTATATCAAACAGCCTGACAGAGCACAAATAGACAATCTAAGGTTATAACTAAAGGAACTAGAGAAACAAGACCAAACCAAACCCAAACCCAGCAGAAAAAAAGAAATAGCAAAGACAGAGCAGACCTAAATGAAACTGAAACAACAACAACAAAAACATAAAAGATAAAACAAAAAGCTGGTTCTTTGATAAGAGAAACAAAATTGATAGACCACTAGTGAGATTAACCAAGAAAGGAAGAGAGAAGATCCAAATTAACTCAATTAGAAAAGAAATGGGATGTATTACAATGATATCACAGAAATACAAAAGATCACTCAAGGGTACTATGAACACCTCTACACACACAAACTAGAAAACCCAGAGGAGATGGATATGTTCCTGGAAATACGCAACCCTCCTAGAGTAAACCAGGAAGAAACGGAAACTGAACAGGCCAAAAACAAGCAGTGAGATTGAAATGGTAATAAAAAAAAAAATTGCCAACAAAAAAAGTCCAGAACCAGATAGATTCACAGCTGAATTCTACCACACATTCAAAGAAGAATTGGTACCAATCCTGTTGACACTATTCCAAGTGACAGAGAGAGAGAATCCTCCTTAAATCATTCTATGAAGCCAGTACCACCCTAATACCAAAACTAGGAAAGGACGTAACAGAAAAAGAAAACTACAGACCAATAACCCTGCTGAACACAGATGCAAAAATCCTCAATAAAATACTAGCTAACCGAATCCAGCAGCATTATCTAAAACAAAATCCACTATTATCAGGTGGGTTTCATACCAGGGAAGCAGAAACGGTTTAACATATGTAAGTCCATAAATGTGATACATCACATAAACAGAATTAAAAACAAAAATCACATGATTGGCCAGGCGCAGTGGCTCATGTCTGTAATCCCAGCAATTTTGGAAGCCAAGGCCGGTGGATCACTTGAGGTCAGGAGTTAGAGAACAGCCTGACCAACACAGTGAAACCCTGACTCTACTAAAATTTCAAAAATTAGCTGGGTGTTGTAGCAGGCGCCTATAATCCCAGCTACTCAGGAGGCTGAGGCAGGAGAATCACTTGAATCTGGGAGGCAGAGGTTGCAGTGAGCCAAGATTGCACTACTGCCCTCCAGCCTGACTGACAAAACAACAGTCTGAAAAAAAAAAAAAATCACATGATCATCTCAATAGACTCAGAAAAAGCAACTGACAAAATCCAGCATCCCTTTATGATTAAAACACTCAGCAAAACCAGTATAGAAGGGACATATCCTAGGGTAATAAAAGCCATCTATGACAGACCCACAGGCAACATTATACCTAATAGGAAAACCTGAATGCATGAGACCTGGAACAAGACAAGAATGCCTACTTTCACTACTTCTATTCAACACAGTATAGCAAGTTCCAGCCAGGGCAGTCAGACAAGAGAAAGAAATAAAAGGGCATCCAAATTGGTAAAGAGGAAGTAAAATTGTCACTGCTCGCTGATGATACTATTGTATACCTGGAAAACCCTTATGACTCATCCAAAAAGCTCCTATAACTGATAAATGAATTCAGAAAGTTTCAGGATACAATATCAATGTACATAACAAATCAGTAGTACTGCTATACACTAATAGCAACCAAGCTGAGAATCAAATTAAGAGCTCAAGCCCTTTTACAATAGCTGCAAAATAGTAAAATATTTAGGAATATACCTAACCAAGGAGGTGAAAGACCTCTACAAGGAAAATTACAAACACTGCTGAAAGAAATCATGGACAACACAAATGGAAACACATCCCATGCTCATGAATGAGTGGAATAAATATTGCGAAAAGTTCATAATGGCAAAAGCAATCTACAAATCCAATGCAATTCCCATCAAAACACCACTATTGGCCAGGTGTAGTGGCTCATGCCTGTAATTCTAGCACTTCAGAAGGCTGAGGCGGGAGGATGCGCTGAGGTCAGGAGTTCGAGACCAGCCTGGCCAACAGGGCAAAAACCCTGTCTCTACTAAAAATACACAAAAATTAGCTGGGTGTGGTGGCACATGCCTATAATCCCAGTTACTCAGGAGGCTGAGGCAGGAGAATTGCTTGAACCCAGGAAGAGGAGGTTGCAGTTAGCCAATATTGCACTACTGCACTCCAGCATGGGTGACAAAGCAAGACTCCCTCTCAAAAAAAAAAAAAAAAAAAAAAAAATTATCAATTTTCACAGAACTAGAAAAAACAATCCTAAAATTCAGACGGAACCAAAAAGGAGCCCACATAGCCAAAGCAAGACTAAGCAAAAATAACTAACCTAGGGTCATAACGTTACCTGACTTCAAACTACACTACAAGGCTACAGTCACCAAAACAGCACGGGACTGGCATAAAAACAGGCACACTAACCAATGGAACAGAATAATGAACCCACAAAGAAAGCCAAATACTTACAGCCAACTGATCTTTGACAAAGCCAACAAAAACATAAACTAGGGAAAGGACACCCTATTCAACAAATGGTGCTGAGATAATTAGTAAGTCACATGTAGAAGAATGAAACTGGATCCTCATCTCTAACCTTATACAAAAATCAACTCAAAATGGATCAAAGACTTAAGACCTAAAACCATAAAAATTCTAGAAGATGGCATTGGAAAAACCCTTCTAAACCTTGGCTTGGGTAAAGACTTCATGACCAAGAATCCAAAAGCAAATGCAACAAAACCAAAGATAAATAGATGGGACTTATAATTACACTAAAAAGCTTCAGCACAGCAAAAGAAATAATCAGCAAGCAGACCAGACAGACAACCCACAGAGCAGGGAAAAAATCTTTACAAACTATGCATCCCACAAAGAACTAATACCCAGAATCTACACAAAGAACTCAAAGAAATCAGCAAGAAAAAAACAATCCCATCAAAAAATGGGCTAAGGACGTGAATATACAATTCTCAAAAGAAGATATACAAATGGCGAAAAACATATGAAAAATGCTTAACATCAATAATTATCAAGGAGATGCAAATCAAAGCCAGAACTCAATACGACCTTACTTCTGCAAAAATGGCCATAATTAAAAAAATTTTTTAAAAATTGATATTGGCGTGGATGTGGTGAAAGGGGAACACTTTTACAATGCTGGTGGGACTATAAACCAGTACAACCACTATGAAAAACAGTGTGGAGATTCCTTAAAGAACTAAAAGTAGATCTATCATTTGATCCAACAATCTCAATACTGGGTATCTATCCAGAGGAAAAGAAGTCATTATATGTAAAATACACTTGCACATGCATGTTTATGGCAGCACAATTTGCAATTGCAAAAATATGGAACCAGCCCAAATGTTCATCAATCAGCAAGTGGATAAAGAAAAAAAATATATATATATATACACACACATCTCATATATACACATGAACACACACACAAACATATATACACAAACCCTGGAATACTATTCAGCCATAAAAAGGAACAAAACAATGACATTTGCAGCAACCTGGTTGGAATTAGAGACCATTATTCTAAGTAAAGTAACACAGGAATAGAAAATCAAACATCATATGTTTCTCCCTTATAGGTAGGAGCTAAGCTATGAGGACAAAAAGACATAAGAATAATACAGTGAACTTTGGGGACTCAGAAGGAAGGATAGGAGGGAGGCAAGGGACAAAAGACTATACATTGGGTACAGCGTACACTACTCAGGTGATGGGTGTGCCAAAATCTCAGAAATTACCACTAAATAACTTATCCACATACCCAAACAACACTGTTCCGCAGAAGCCTACTGAAATTTTTAAAAAGGAATAAAAATATTTTTTAAAGAAAAAAAAGGTAAAGAGTGTCTGAATAAAGAAATAAGATCCACCTCTATGCTGCCTACAAGAAATGCACTTCACCATGCAAGTTCTATGTGCTGATAAAATGAACACGCATTCTGCAGCAGTTGGGTGAAATGCTCCGTAAATGTCAGTTAGGCCTGACATTTCCATGCAACCAGAAAAAGATATTCCATGCAACTGGAGACCAAAAAGAGCAGGAGGAGCTATACATATATCAAATAAAACAGACTACAAATCAAAGACTGTAAAAAGAGACAATGAAGGTCACTATATAATAATAAAGGGGTCAATTCAGTAAAAAGGTCTAACAATTATAAATATCTATGCACCCAACACTGGAACTCCCAAGTACATAAAGCAAACATGAATAGATCTAAAGGGAGAGACAGAATGCAATATGATAGCAGTAGGAGACTTCAATACCCCATTCTCAGTAATGGACAGAACAACCAGACAAAATCAACAGAAAAACATTGGAGATTTCAACTATAAACAAGACTAGGCCTTAATGACACTTACAGAACCTGCATCCAACTGCGGCAGGATACACGTTCTTTTCATCAGCACAGAGAACATTCTCTGGAACAGAGCATATCTTAGGCCACAGAACAAGTCACAATAAATTCAAAAAAGATAAGAGACAGTATCAGGTATATTTTCTGACCACAATGGAATAAAACTGAAAGTCAGTAACAAGAGAAACCTTAGAAGATATACACACATGGAAATTAAACAACAAGCTCCTGAACAACAAATGAGTCAGGGAAGAAATTAAGAAGGAAATTAAAAAATTTCTTGAAACAAAACAAAAATACAACATACCAAAATCTATGGGATACAGCAAAACAGTACCAAGATGGATATTTATAGCAGTAAAAGCCTGTATCAAAAAAGTAGAAAGACTTCAAATAAACAACCTAACAATGAACCTCAAGAAACCAGAAAAGCAAGAAAAAGCCAAACCCAAAATTAGTAGAAGGAAAGAATAGGGACCAGAGCAGAAGTAAATAAAATTAAGTCTAAAAAAATCAAAGAATCATTAAACTATTATTAACAACAATACGCCAACAAACTGGAAAACCTAGAAGAAATAGATAAATTCCTAGACACGTACAAAACTACCAAGTACAAACCATGAGGAAATAGCCTCAACAATATAATAATAAATAACAAGACCGAAGCCATGATAAAGTCTCCTATCAAAAAGGCCAGGACCCCACAGTGGCTCACACCTGTAATCCCAACACTTTGGGAGGCCACGGCAGGTGGATCATGAGGTCAAGAGATTGAGACCATCCTGGCTAACATTGAGAAACCCCGTCTCTACTAAAAATACAAAAATTAGCGGGGTGTCGTGGTACGTGCCTGTATTCCCAGCTACTCAGGAGGCTGAGGCAGGAGAATCGCTTGAACCCAGTAGGTAAAGGTTGCAATGAGCTGAGATGGCGCCACTACGCTCCAGCCGGGCCACACAGCAAGACTCCATCTCATCTCAAAAAAACAAAGAAAAGCCCAGAACCTGATGGCGACATTGCTGAATTCCATCAAACATTTAAAGAAGAATTAACACCAATTCTACTCAAGTTCTTCAAAAAACTTGAAGAGGAGAGAATATTCCCAAACTCAAAATTCATTCTACAAGGCCAGCATTACCTCCATATTAAAATCAGACAAAGACAAAACAAGAAAAAAAGAGAAAACTATAGGCAATATCACTAATCAATGTAAAGGCAAAAATCCTCACAAAACAGTAGCAAACCAAATTCAACAAGACATTAAAAAGATCATTCACCATGATCAAGTGGGATTCATTCCAGGAATGTCAGGATGGTTCAACATATGCAAATCTATAAATAAACCATACGGTAATTTCAATAGATGCTAAAAGCATTTGATAAAATCCAACATTCCTTTATGATAAAAACTCTCAACAAACTGGGTATAAAAAGAACATAGTTCAAAATAATAAATGTCATATATGGCAAATCCACAGCTAATATCATACTGAATGAGGAAAAATTGAGAGCCTTTCCTGTAAGATCTTGAACAAGACAAGGATGCTCACATTCACGCCTTTTAGTCAACATAATACTGAAAGTCCTGACAGGACAATTAGGCAAGAAATAAGGGCATACGAATTGGAAAGAAATTCAGTCAAATTAGCTTTGCTTGCCTATCACATGACCTTATATTTAGAAAAACCTAAAGAGTCACCGAAAAGCTCTTAGAACTAATAAACGTATTCGGTAAAGTTGAAGGATACAAAATCAACATACAAAATCAGTAGCATTTATATATGCCAACAGCAAGCAATCTGAAAAAGAAATCAAGAAAGCAATTCTATTTACAAAGAACATAAAATACCTAGGAGTCAACTGAACTTCCAAAGAAGTGAAAGATCTATACAAGGAAAACTATAAAACATTGATGAAAAAAATTGAAGAGGGCACACAAAAATGGAAAGATATCCATGCTCCACATCTGGAAGAATACCACTAAATGACAGTAACACCCAAAGCATTTTACAGACTCAATGCAATCCCTATCAAAATACCAATGACATTCTTCATATAAATAGGAAAAATAAATCCTAAAGTTGATACACAACCACGAAAGACCCTGAATAGCCAAAGCAATTTTGGGCAAAAAGAACAAAGCTGGAGGCATCACACTACCTGATTACAAAGTGTATTATTAATACAAAGCTACGGGAACCAAATCACATGACACTGGCATAAAAACACACAGACCACGCATGGGACAAAATCAATAACCCAGATATAAATTCACACATTTATAACGAGCTCATTTTCAACAAAGGCACTAAGAACATACAATGGGGAAACGACAGTCTCTTTTCTGTAAGACCTCAAAAGTAAGGCAACTGAAGCAAAAACAGACCAATGGGATTACACCAAGTTAAAATGATTCCATGGGCCGGGCACGGTGGCTCACGTCTGCAATCCCAGCACTTTGGGAGGCCAAGGTGGGTAGATCACGAGGTCAGGAGTTAGAGACCAGCCTGGCCAATATGGGAAAACTCTGTCTCTACTAAAAATACAAAAATTACCTGGGTGTGGTGGTGGGCTCCTATAATCCCAGCTACTTGAGAGGCTGTGGCAGGAGGATCGCTTGAACCCAGGAGGCAGAGGCTGCAGTGAGCCGAGATCGTGCCACTGTACTCCAGCCTGGCAACAGAGTGAAACTCCATCCCAAAACAAACAAACAAAAAAACGCTTCCACGAAGCAAAGAGGACAATCAGCAAGTTAAAGAGACAACCCACCGGAGGAGAAAGTATTAGCAAACTATTCATCTGACAAGGGAGTAAAACCAGAATATACAAGGAGTTCAAACAATAATATAAAAAAAAAAAAAAAAAACCAAAGAATCCAATTTAAAAAACAAAGATCTGTTTCAAAAAAAGAGACATTTCTCAAAAGAAGACATACAATGGCCAAAAAGTATATGAAAAAAATACCCAACATCACTAATTATCAGAGAAATGCAAATCAGACCACAATGAGATAGCATCTCACTCTAGTTAAAATGGCTTTTATTTGACAAGGAATAATGGATGCTGGCAAGGATGTAGAGAAAAGAAAACTCTTGTACACGTCGATCAGAATATAAATTAGTACAACCACCATGGAGAACCATTTGGAAGCTCCTCAAAAGCTAAAAACAGAACTACCATATGATCCAGCAATTCCACAACACTGGGTATATATCTAAAAGAAGAGAGACATCTGCACTCACATGTTTATTGCAGCACTAGCCAAAATATGGATCCAACCTAAATTCCCATGAATGGGTAAGAAAATGTGGTATATATACACAATGGAATGTTATTCAGCCATAAAAATGAATGAAATCCCATCATTTGCAGCAACATGGATGGAACTAGATCACACAGAAAGACAAACACTGCAGCTGTCACTCATATGTGAGAGCTAAAGAAATGGATCTCATGAATATAGAGGGCAGATTGGTAGTCACCAGAGGCCAGGAAATATAGTGAGGAGGAGGGCAGGAAGAGAGGCTGATTAATGGATATAAATATATAGTCTGATGAAGAAATAAGACCTAGTATTTGACTGATCAGTAGGGTGACTATAGCTTACAATAATCTATTATATAATTCAAAATAGCTAGAAGAGAATAATTTGAATGTTTTTAGCAAAAAGAAAAGACAAATATTTAAGGTGATGAATATATGAATTACATTATTTGTTCTTTACAAATTATATGAAAGCATTAAATTACCATAAGTACCCCCAAAACATGTACATTATACAACAATACAAAAGTAAAATTATTTTTAAAAAGCTAAGGAAATGTGGTATTAGCTTTATAAAAAAGAAAATAATTTCACTTTGGCATTAGGAATAGATTTTGGCTGAATGCTTACTCATTCACTTCAATGAACAAATAACTACCGAGTGGCTATTAAGTAGCAGGCATTCTTCTAGGTGCCTGAGATACCACAGTGAACAACAACAACTAAAAAAAGTCCTGAGCTTACAGGACTCACATTTTAGTTGGGAAGACATGCAATAAATAGATAAATATTAATATGTCATGTTGTGATAAATGCTACAGAGAAAAACAAAGCAAAGTAGGGAGGCCAGGGCATTCCAGAGCATTAAGAAGAACCAAGGAAGGTCTCATGGTTGATAGTTGAGCAGAGACCTACAGGAAATGAGACAATATGGACATCTGAGAGGTAAGTGTTCCAAGGGAGCAGCAGGTGCAAAGGCCCTGAGATGGCAATTAGAGGAAGGGTAAGGTGGCCAGTGTAGCTAGAATGAAGTGAAGAAAAAAGAAATAGGTAAATGAAAGTCAGAGTGGGGGCCATTTTGTAGAAATGTCTTGGCCATTACAGAAATCTAGCTTTTAATCTAAGCCACATGAGGTGATTCAGAATACAGCAGCGACAAGAGCTAAGTTACATGAAAGGATTATTCAGGCTCCACGTGGAGAACAGACTATAGAGAGGAAAAACAAGCAGCACTGAGATGAGTTATGGGGCTACTAGAACAATCCAAGTGAAGACAACAGTGGCTTTAACCAGGAAGGCAGCAGTCGGTGACGTGGCCAGGATGGTCAGATTCTGCCTATATTCTCAAAGTTGAACCAAAATGATTTACTTATAAAATACCTGTAGGGAAGGGAGAGAGAGGAAGGAGAAAAGAGAGGAAGGAAGAAAGCAGAGGATGGGGAAAGAGAAGGCAAGGGAGGGAGGGTAGAAGAGAAAGGAATAAAAGAGGAAGGGGGAGGTGGAGTTCAGGTTTTCCAGCCTGAGCAGCTAAGTGAATGGTGATGCCATCACTGAAGTGGGACAGAGTGAGATAAAGCAGAACTGAGAACACTGAGGTTCAGTTCTGGACATGTTATACTGAGGTACTTATTGGATATCTAAGTGGACTGGGCAGCTGCATACAAAAGTCGGGAATACAGGGGTATGGGACCAGGCTAAGAACACAAATACGGAATTTAATTATTGAATGGTATACAGATGATACTGAAAGACGTGATTCTGTATGAGCTCACCAAGCAAGTGAGTTTAAACAGGAAGGCAGTCGCAGAACAAAGCCTGGGAGCACCCCAAGTTTAAAAGTCAAGAAGACAAGTGGGAACTCACAAAGTTGATTGAGAAGGAAGAGCCTGCAGTGTAGGAGGAAATCCAAGAAAAAGTGATAATCTAGGAACAAAGCCAGACTTTTCTTATTATCTCTTCAAAGATATACAGCTCTGGAGGCAGAAGAGCTAGGCTGGCATGGTAAGTCCTCCAATTATTATGGGAGAATCTGGAGTGTTCACTATAAATTTCAGTCTTCTCAACTGTAAGGTGGGGAAGATGATAAACATTTACTTTACTGGGTTATGATAAAAAAATGAAAACATACAGGTGAAAATTCTAACTAGTAAAGTGCTATAAAAATTAGTGTGTATTGAAAATTATAGTGTGTTCTTAAAGATTTCTAGGAAAGGATGGCAGAGCGAAGCCAACTCCGACAAACTTAGTCCCTTAAATGCCTCTCAAAATAAATAAAGTTTTTTAAAGAGGCAAAAAATGTCACTATTTACTAAACAGTAAAGAATTAATAATTACATACTATAAACTTTGAAAAGTAGTAGCCAAGAATAGGAACACAGAGTGTAGTAAAGAACTGAGATTCTGGCCAGGCGTGGTGGCTCACGCCTGTAATCCCAGCACTTGGGGAGGCTGAGGTGGGTGGATCATGAGGTCAAGAGATCAAGACCATCCTGGCCAACATGGTGAAACCTCATCTCTACTAAAAATACAAAAATTAACTGGTCATGGAGATGCGCACCTGTAGTTCCAGCTACTCAGGAGGCTGAGGTAGGAGAACTGATTGAACCTGGGAGGTGGAGGTTGCAGTGAGCCGAGATTGTGCCACTGCACTCGAAAAAAAAAAAAAAAAAAGCCAGGCGCAGTGGCACATGCCTGTAGCCCCAACTACTTGGGAGGCTGAGGTTGGAGGACTGCTTGAGTCCAGGAGTTCTGGGCTGTAGTGCGCTATGCCGATCAGGTGTCCGCACTAAGTTCGGCATTGATATGGTGACCTCCTGGGAGCGGGGAACCATCAGGTTGCCTAAGGAGGGGTGAACCAGCCCAGGTCGGAAACGGAGCAGGTCAAAACTCCTGTGCTGATCAGTAGTGGGATGGCACCTGTGAATAGCCACGGCACTCCAGCCTGGGCAACAGAGCGAGACCCTGTCTCTAAAAAAAAGATAAATAAATAAAAATAAAAAATAAAGAAAAGAACTGAGATTCCTAACCCCACTCTAATCAACCCATCCCCCAAAAGCCGAAGTTAGAGAAAAAAAAATGAGTTGACAAAATTCTTAGAATCCTAATATGCTTTAATTTGCAGAGAAACAGGCTGGGGGGCAGGGAAGGTTAGAAAGGAGTATAACACATGAAAGAAAAGACAAAGTATCCATCCTGGAAGAAAACATAATATTAAGTTTCCATAAGTCCTTTGCAATACAAAGTAACAATATGAGCTCAATAAATGTGATCAAACCTGATGGTAAAAATACAGAATGAAATGAAAAATAAAATTGGAGAGCTAAGGAAACAAAGAACTATAACAAGATCATTACAGATATAATAAATAAATCAGAAACAAAGGAATTTAATCAGGACAGTTTTGGTGATTCATGTCTGTAATCTCAGCACTTTGTGAGGCTGAGGTGGCAGACTGCTTGAGTCCAGGAGTTTGAGACCAGTCCAGGCAACATGGCGACCCCTGCCTCTACAAAAAAATTAGCCAGGCATAGTGGTGCATACCTGTAGTCTCCACTATCTGGGAGGCTGAGGTGGGAGGATCACCTGAGTCCAGGGGGTCGAGGCTGCAGTTAGCTGTGATGACACCCCTGTAATTCAGTCTAAAAAAACGGAATTGTCTACAACTAAAGAATTGGAAGAATTTTAACTGTAGAACAGAAAGCAAACATTATAAACCCTGATAAAGTTAAATTCACAGGTCAGAGAGTGGTGGAAGAGTGGCAAGAGGAGAGAGTTGAAAGTCCTCCATCTCTCATGGCAAGGCATTAATTAATGCTACTAACAATTTGAATATAATACAAATAAACAAACAACATGACTATAACTTCTAATTGTTTTCTGTAATTATTTTCCTTAGAATGATCTTTTAGTAACTGCTATATTTGATGGTAAAACGTACTTGTTTCAAGCTACTGTCTTCTACTTTCAAGAACTTTAATTTTTGTTCTAATTCAAATAAAATTGGGCCTGGCACAGTGGCTCATACCTGTAATCCCAGCAATTTGGGAGGCCAAGTGGGGCAGATCCCCTGAGCTTGGGAGTTTGAGACCAGCCTGACCAACATGCAGAAACCCTGTCTCTACTAAAAATACAAAATTAGCTAGGCATGGTGGCACATGCCTGTAGTCCCAGCTACTCGGGAGGCTGAGGCAGGAGAATGGCTTGAACCCAGGAGGCAGAGGTTGCAATGAGCTGAGATAGTGCCATTGCACTCCAGCCTGGGCAACAAGAGCGAAACTCCATCTCAAAAAGAAAAAGAAAAAAAACTAAAGTTAATACTTTACAAGTTGTATGATCCCACTGTTACCAAATGTTTTCTCTCCCTTTCTTAACTTCCCCCCAGCCTCTCCTCTCTCCTACTCATTTAGCCAGCTATCATTCCTCCATCTAGTCTTCTATTTGAATATACACAAAAATGTCCAGAATGGTGTTCACAAAAGTTAAAAAGCAGTAGTTATTTTTAAGCACATTGTTGTTGTTGCTGTTGTTTAAAGACAGGATCTCACTCTGTCGTCCAGGCTGGAGTGCAGTGGCGTGATCGTAACTAGGGGCTCAAGCGATCCTACCACCTCAGCTTTCCAAGTAGCTGGAACTACAGGCACATATCACCACACCTAGCTAATTTTTTCCAATTCTTTTGTAGAGACAGTGTTTTGCTTTGTTGTCCAGGCTGGTCTTGAACTCTTGGCCTCAAGTAATCCTCCAGCCTAGGCCTCCCCAAGTGCTGGGATTATAGGTATGAGCTTCCAGGCCTGGCCTGTCTCTTTTTACAATTTATTTTCTTATTTTGTGCTTATTACTTAATAAAATATATTAGGTTTTATTTTTAAATAATGCAAAAATAAAGTTACTGTTCTTAAAAAGAGAGAGGGAGACCAGGAGGGAGGGGATATTCTTTTACTATGGTCATGTTAGTTTATTTGAATGAGGAATAACCTAGAAGCTGTCTGTCCTTCTTACTCTCTAAAATCAAAGGTTGAATCCTTGATACTAAGACAAGATCTCCTGACACTAAACTTGGTGAAATTTACAAGTCTATTAAATAATTGATAAATAGGACACAGACACCATGAGTGTCTTAAGGATAAAAAAAAGGTAATGGCTATATCTTCATGACAAGTTACTTTATGGGTTGCTCTTACATACCTTTATGGAGCTCCACTTTTTGTAGTTCTTAAGGAACTACAGAAGAGTTTGGTTCTAAAATCTCTGCTCACCCAATCTCAGGACACTTTGCAATGTAGGTGGCAATGCAGCCAAAAGCAGAAACGGTTCAAAGCTGAGGATTCTGTACTAGGGCTCCATTCGACAGTTCTAGATGGTCCCACCTTCCTGGCCCTTCGTCTGTTAGTTTTGTACTCAATGTGAGAATAATGTGTAAGACCCACATTTGCAGTGTTCTGAGAGGCACAGCTGACTGCACACAGTGTCAAATATGTATATGAAGAGTTTGTGGTGGTTTCATCACAAGGCACAAAATGAAACCCAATTTATCAATGGTCTTGTATTATTAAATACTGAGATCAATATATTCTATCCATAAACTTGCTTAAATAACTTTGCACAACTCCTGGATCAATTAGTAGTGAAAATAAACAAGTTGACACATGATTTAAAATGTCGCTTTTAAGCATGAAATTTGCCAGGGAAGACAGCTGGGCCCACGCTAATTTTCAAAACTACATCAGTTTTAAAGGCAGTGACACTCAGTGATAAAAGGTACAAGAAAATACTTATGTAGGAGCTTACTAGAAAAGCTTTTCCTGCTTCTAGCAGAAAAACTGCTCTGAAGGCCATTGCCTGGTTTCTACAGCTGGCAAGACCCAATGTGTTCCACAAACACTGGAAACTCAATTAATAACTTCACATTTTTATCTTTTAATTTTGCCTTTCAAGAAAAGACAGTCTGGATTCCAAATTATCAGCAATACTTTTGTACTTCACTGTGAATACTATAATTTTAAGAGGCTGCTCCTCATATCTTCAGTGACTTTAGCCCAAGAATGAAGCAAGTCAAAATAGTTTTCACTCAGTTTTACAAAATTTACTTTTATATACTTACAATATGGCAAAGGAAAGGTGTGTGCATGTCTCCAATGCGTACATAAACTTTTTTTTTGAGACAGAGTTTCACTCTTGTTGCCCAGATGGACTGCAATGGCACGATCTTGGCTCACTGCAACCTCTACCTCCCAGGTTCAAGCAATTCTCCTGCCTCAGCCTCCTGAGTAGCTGGGATTACAGGCGACTGCTACCACGCCCAACTAATTTTTGTATTTTTAGTAGAGAGGGGGTTTAACCATGTTGGCCATGTTGATCCTGAATTGCTGACCTCAGATGATCCACCCACCTTGGCCTCCCAAAGTGCTAGGATTACAGGCGTGAGCCACGCGCCCAGCCTCATACATAAACAATTCTTATTGATAACTGTTGGAGTTTTCCTTTTAGCATGTCAATTAGAATGTCTGACAGGGTTAAGGATGTGTCTATGAACAAATGAGGGCATGTTTGTCATAAAATCCAAAAGCCTAAAAGCCAGTTTTACACTTCTGCTGTTCCACTCCGAGAAACCAAATGTGATCTGGGAGATCTATCTTCTCCAGCCTCCTTTTAGCATTAGAGTACATGAGACCATTAACTTGGGCTTGGACACAGACTTATTTAATTCAGCTATTCACCAAAGTCTCTCTGCTGCCTTTCTTCACCAGCCATTCTACTGCAGGTCAGTTTTTGGTTTTTTTTTTTCCAGCTTTTTTTCCCTTGAGAATGATCTGTTCCATTTTACACTTCAGTAACCGAACATTATTTACCAGTGTTATTCCCACTTGTTGCTCTTGAATTCCTTCTTGCACATCACTTAGATGAGCTGAATATTGGCAGTATAAATCTTGAGTTTCTGAAATACTTACAATTTCTAAATCAGTTACTAATAAACTTGAATTTACTTTGTTATGATTTGATACTAAAAATATTAATAATATATTCATTTTGATCAACCATCTCTCCACATTAATATATTTTACTTAATGAAAAAAAGTGATAAAATGTAAACATTTATGAAAGGATTATTTTCTGAATAAAGCTAAAACCTCTAGTCCCCTATGTGAAAAAGATCATCTCAGATCTTCCCAGTTCCTGGTAATCAAAAAAATGAGATGGAGTCTCGCTGTCGCCCAGGCTGGAGTGCAGTGGCGCAATCTCAGCTCACTGCCACCTCTGCCTCCTGGGTTCAAGCAGTTATTTCGCCTCAGTCTCCCAAGTAGCTGGGACTACAGGCGCACACCACTATGCCCTGCTAATTTTTGTATTTTTAGTAGAGACGAGATTTCATCTTATTGGCCAGGCTGGTCTCAAACTCCTGATTTCGCGATTCGCCCACCTCGGCCTCCCAAAGTGTTGGGATTACAGCCATGACTATGGCACCCAGCCTCAAATTTGTTTTTTACAGATAAAAATTTTTGGTAAAAATAGGCCGAGTGTGGTGGCTCATGCCTGTAAAAAATCTTAGTGCTTTGGGAGGCTGAGGCAGGTGGATCACTTGAGGCCAGTAGTTTGAGACCAGCCTGGCCAACATGGTGAAACCCTGTCTCTACTAAAAATACAAAAATTAGCCAGGCGTGGTGGTGCATGTCTGTAGTCCAACTACTCAGGAGGCTGAGGCACGAGAATCACTTGACTCTGGAAGACGGAGGTTGTAGTGAGCCAAGATTGCACCACTGCCCTCTAGCCTGGGAGACAGAGTGAGACTATGTCTCAAAAAAAAAAAAAAAAGAAAAAAAACTGTAAAAATAGGTGAAAAATGTTTTGACTTTCTCATATACTAAACAGATTGTCTCATGTACCACAGATGCTCACATCTTGCTTTGGAGATTAATGCTTTTAACATCAATGCCAACACACATTAATCACTAGAAAACTACTTTCTCTGTAACTGGGCTTCCCTCTCATGTATCCAGGTTAAGAACCTTCCCTCTCCACTTCCCACCATAATTAATACCCAAGGAAATATATTTTGGTGTAGCATTCATTTGAAATGAAAAGCAATTTTAAAAAAAATTGCTGGCTCACATCTCTGGAGAACTTGGCTCAGATTGTCCCGCATTGTGTCTCTACATCTGGGAAGAGTATGTTCATTTGTTTCATGGATCATATTCTTCAAATTTTCAAGAACTCGCATTTCTCGAAGACCACGTTTTTCCTATTAAAAGAAAGTAAATGACTAATAAATAATGTAGTTTCTTTTTGAGACAGAGTCTTACTGTGTCACCCAGGCTGGAGTACAGTAGCACAATCTCAGCTCACTACAACCTCCACCTCCCAGGTTCAAGCGACTCTCCTGCCTCAGCCTCCTGTATTTTATTATTATTATTTTTTTTTTTAGTAGAGACGGGGTTTCACCATATTGGTCAAGCTGGTCTCAAACTCCTGACTTCAGATGAATCGCCCACCTCAGCCTCCCAAAGTGCAGGAATTACAGGCGTGAGCCACTGTACTCAGCCATATTGTGTCTTCAATCTTATCCACCCAGGTTTTGGTTGTTAGGTTATGACTTATTACTGAAAATTTATACAGCCGTCTTCTAATTATTTGGCAATAAACGCCTTACAACCTGGAGGCATTTTTAAAATTATGAAATGCTTTTGGAGCACCAGAAGTTGCAATATGAGTAATATTTTTATAGCAATGTTAAAAAATTGGCAAGAAAAATACTAAAAGAACAAGAAAAATGGCCCAGATTGCCACGTTTTATTAGAAGGAAATTAAACACCCCTATCTGATCTTAAATTTTATTTTGTCCTTCATACTATCATATAGCTTCTATTATTATGTGCTATATTTTTTATCTGATTTTTTTTCCCTCAAAATAAAAATGGGTAGTGAAAGTACTATCTAAATACTTCCCTATGTAGAAAAGAACACTGAAGGCCTGAGACTATTATCATTAAAAAGGCCTCCTCATAACGTTGGTCCTGGCTGAGGGCTGGAAACTTGAGTAGTAAACAGTTCCCTACGTTGATATAAAACCCTTCCATAAATTATAAAAGTAGGTCACTGTGCCTAAACGGTTTACACCAAGCTTGCCCAACCCACGGCAGACGGGCTGCATGTGGCCCAAGATGGCTTTGAATTTGGCCCAACACAAATTTGTAAACTTCCTTAAAACATTATGAGATCTTTTTGTGATTTTTTCTTTTTTAGCTCATCAGTTATTGTTACTGTTAGTGTATTTTATGTGTGGCCCAGGACAATTCTTCCATCAGCTATTGCTACTGTTAGTGTATCTTACGTATGGCCCAAGACAATTCTTCCAGTGTGGACCAGGGAAGCAAAAAGATTGGACACCCCTGGTTTACACAAACAATGTGATTAATGCTGATACTTCTTTCCTTCTGGAAGTCTGAAAATGTTGGACATGCTAGGCAAAGGATGCCTCCTTGACCAGCCCTCTGTAAAATCCCTGGACTCCTAGGCTCAGACAAGCTTCCCTGTAAGATCACACTTTACATGCGTTGTCACAACCTGTCATAAGGGGAATTCCGTGCTTCCTATGTGACTCCACCGAGGGAGGACTCTTGGAAGCTTCTAGCTGGGTTCCTCCAGACTGCTTCCCAAGCACCTTTTCCCTTTGCTGATTTCGCTTGGTATTCTTTTGCAATAAAAAAGCTTGCCACAAGTATGGCCTTATACTGATTACTGTGAGTTCTTCTAGTGAATCACTGAACCTGCAGGTGATCTTAGGAAGCCCGAAAACACCTCCATTCCGGAAAGTAGAGCAAAACCACCCTCCCTGCCCAAAATAAAAGTGGGCTACACTTAGTAACTTGCTTCCAAAGAATAGAACAGGGAAAGAGGAAAATATTAACATTATAGTTGAGCAAATCAGCAAATGCAGTAATACCTCAACCAGGCCAAGAAGGTTCACATCATCAGTGGTGTGTTGATAGCATGCGCCCCGTGATGTAATGTGATAAGGGTACTTCACCTCTGTGGTATTCTTTCCCAATACCCAAAACCCCAGTCTAGTCGTGAGAAAAACAACAGATAAATTCAGATTGGATACCTAACCAGTACTCAAGACTTATGTAAAGGTCAAAAAAAAAATAAGGAAAGGCTGAAAAACTGTCACAGACCAAAGAAGACTAAGGTGGCATGAAAATTCAATGCAACGTGGTACCCCAGATTAGATTCTGAAATAGAAAGGGGACTGTGGTAGAAAAACTGGTAAAGTTCAAATAAAGTCTGGTGTTTCATTAACAGTAATGTATCAATGTTGGTTTCTTTTTTTACAAATATATCATGGTAATAAAAGAAATAATATAAAGAAATTAAATATTTTTTACAAATATATCATGGTAATATAAAAAATTAAACAATGAAAGAAATTGGGTAAAGTGTTGATACGGTTTGGCTGTGTCCCCACCCAAGTCTTAACTTGAATTTATCTCCCAGAATTTCCACGTGTTGTGGGAGGGACCTAGGGGGAGGTAACTGAATCAAGGCGGGGCCAGTCTTTCCCATACTATTCTTGTGATAGTGAGTAAGTCTCACAAGATCTGATGGGTTTATCAGAGGTTTCCATTTTTGCTTCTTCCTCATTTTCTCTTGCCACTACCATGTAAGAAGTGCCTTTCAGCCCCTGCTACGATTCTGAGGCCTCCCCAGCCATGTAGAACTGTAGGTCCAATTAAACCTTTTTCTTCCCAGTCTTGCATATGTCTTTATCAGCAGAGTGAAAACAGACTAATACAGTAAATGGGTACTAGTAAAGTGGGGCATTGCTGAAAAAATACCAGAAAATGTGGAAGTGACTTTGGAATTGAGTAACAAGCAGAGGTTGGAACAGTTTGGAGGGCTCAGAAGACAGGAAAATGTGAGAAAGTTTGGAACTTCCTAGAGACTTGTTGAATGGCTTTGACAAATATGATAATAGTAATATGAACAATAAGGTCCAGGCTGAGGTGGTCTCAGATGGAGATGAGAAACTTGTTGGGAACTGGAGCAAAGGTCACTCTGGCTGTGTTTTAGCAAAGAGGCTGGTGGCATTTTGTCCCTGCCCTAGAGATCTGCAGAACTTTGAACTTGAGAGAGAGGATTTAGGGTATCTGGCAGAAGAAATTTCTAAGCAGCAAAGCATTCAAGAGGTGACTTGGGTGCTGTAAAAGGCATTCGGTTTTATAAGGCAAGCAGAGCATGAAAGTTCAGAAAATCTGCAGCCTGACAATGTGATAGAAAAGAAAATTTCATTTTTTGAGGAGAAATCAAGC
>CAUYQU010024016.1:0-10191 GCA_963574635.1 Cheracebus regulus
AAATCACTCCCCAGCAATTGCATAGCATTTCACAGGTTTAAATAAAATATTGGTTGGCTGCTTATTTGTTATTTTCATCCCCTATTCCTTCCTCTCTCCATTGTTAAACACAATTATTGGCATAAAAGAGGTTTTTAATACGCATTTTTAGACTATATTCTAGCCTGGGCAATAAAACAAGAATCCCATTCTCCCTCCCTCTTTCTCTTCCTCTTTCTATCTTTCATTCTTTTTTTCTTTCTTTTGCTGTTTCTTTCTCCTTTTCTCTTTTTCTAAAATCTCTTCCTCTTTCTTTTTCATTTTTTTCTTTCTTTTGCGGTTTCTTTCTTTCTCCTTTTCTCTCTTTTTCTACAATCTCTTCCTCTTTCATTCATTCTTTCTTTTGCTGTTTCTTTCTTTCAGAAAAACTGAAAGATAAACTGTTCAGCAAAAGCTTAAAAAAATATGGTGTGTCCATATTGCATATTCACTTTAAAAAGCCCCTCCATGTATGCATAAATGAGGTCAGAGAAAAGTCTGAGAGAGCTGTTAACAGTGGTTATCTGTGAATATGAATTTAAAAACTTGCAACTTGGCTGGGTTCAGTGGCTCACGTCTGTAATCATAGCACTTTGTGAGGCTGAGGCAGACAGATCATTTGAGGTCAGAGGTTCGAGATCAGCCTGGCCAACATAGTGAAACCCTGTCTCTACTAAAAATACAAAAATTAGGCCAGGTGCAATGGCTCAAGCCTGTAATTACAGCACTTTGGGAAGCTGAGGTGTGTGGATGACCTGAGGTCAGGAGTTCGAGACCAGCCTGGCCAACATGGTGAAACCCTGTCTCTACTAAAAATATAAAAATTAGCCGCGGGTGGTGGCACATGCCTGTAATCCCAGCAACACATGAGGAATGTATGAATCCGGCAGGAGAATCTCTTGAACCCAGGGGGTGGAGACGGCAGTGAGCTGAGATGGTGGCACTGCACTCCAGCTTGGGCAACAGAGCGAGACTCCCGTTTCAATAAAAAAAAACAAAAAACAATAACAAAAAAAACAAACCAAAAACCAAAACAAAACAAAGTGGTTTCTCTTCTGATAACATTAGAATTATTCTCTTAAAAATAAAAGATACTGGGTGAAGGAAGATTAGCATGTGTGAATCATAAACACATTCAAATAACAATGTTATTTTCAAATTCTAACCTAAATATTTTTGGCTAGGAAGTAAATCTGTACATTTTCTTTGGGATTGCCAATTAATTTTATCAGTAAAATAAATGAATTGAGTTAAATATGGATGATAAAAACACAAAGATTAAGTTTCAACAGTCTAAACCTATCTTAGAATTTAAGATTCAGAAAGGCACTACTTCACTATTGTAGCATTTGAAGAACATAGCTTACGATTTTGAAGCATCTGCATAATGTGTTCCTTGATCATCGGCAGAACAAGCTTTCCACCAAGTCCACAAGCCATTCGGTCTAGAGCACTCTCACCTGCAACTGCATTGCTAAACACAGAAACAAAATTATGTATATATCTGAAATACAAAAGAAACAGTACACTGTACAGACATACTTCTAACCACATTATTATTAAACTAGGACTGAGAAAGAATTCAAGCTGTCTTTAAATATGGAATTGAAATTAGGGGTTAAAAACCCTACAGCTTAAAAAAAAAGTAAATATCATGATTCACCATAGTTTAGAAAGTCATGTTACCTTATTTTTCAAGACCACCTCTACCCTCAACTGGCTCAAAACTGTTCTCAGCAACAGCTCTGTCATTTTCAAGACTCCCATAAAAGCCGTGTTGAAAGAGCCTTGTGTATTTCATTTCCTAGAAATACAGTCTTCAAACATCAATGAACAGAACATAGAAAACTGAAAAGGGTGCAGGGAACGTGTAGTCTTCCCCACTGTGAGCTTATTCACCTTTAAAGGGGTGCACACTGCACTGCCAAAAACTATGCATGGTTACATGAAACTCAATTCTATTGTTTTCTTTGAAAACTGAAGAGATGGGGGCATAAATGCATTTGCACTTCTGCTGGCTTGGAACTACAAGATCAGTAGTGAATTTCACATGCATTATCTTTACTGCGTAAATAGACAATATAAAAATGAAGCTATAAATTACCTTAAGAATAGGTTTTTAGACTTAAAAAATCTCATCTTGAAAATATATTTATGCCCTGCTTACTCACAGATTAGGAAATCTTATTCATCTAGTCTAGAAAACATAGTTTCTTAAACTGAATAAATGCAAGTGCCATTTACAGGGCAAATTAAAGGACAGGTAGCAGCACATTACAGTAACAGACCCAGAAAGGAAATCTGACCTAGCCCTGGTCTTCTCTTCAGCTATATCAGGCGATTTTCAGTGAAAGACTACTTTCATAAAACAGTATTAAAGACAGAAATCAGTCATTTTTAACAATGGGATTAAGTCTCAAAAACGTAGTTTATACGGACTCCAAAGCTTTTGGGGGAATAATTTCAGCTTTTTTTTTTTGACACGGAGTCTCACTCGTCACCCAGGCTGGAGTGCAATGGCGTAATCTCAACTAGCTCACTGCAATCTCCACCTCCCAGGCTCAAGCAATTCTCCTGCCTCAGCCTCCTGAGTGGCTGGAATTACAGGTGTTTGCCACCCACACCAGGCTAATTTTTGTATTTTTATTAGAGACAGGGTTTCACCATGCTGGTCAAGCTGGTCTCAAACTCCTGACCTCATGTGATCCACCCGCCTTGGCCTCCCAAAGTGCTGGGATTACAGGCATCAGCCACTGTGCCCAGCCAATTTCAGCTCTTTTTAAGAAAAGGTGGTAGCATAAAGTATTGGGAAGAATGAAAGTAATGGTAATTAACCGCAGTCCGTTAACTGGCTGCATAACCTCACACAAATCATTCAATCCTCAGTCTCCATTTCTGCATCTGTAATATATCTCTGGGACTACTAATAAAGTTGATTAAAATAACATAGCTCTGAGGTGCTATGTTTCATATACATGCAAGGGGCTATCATTACCACTTCATAGTGAATATAGATTTTGGTTTACTTTTTCTGTACTCATGGGACTTCCTAAGCTGAAATAAATAAATACAACAGTAATTCCAGTGTTACTGTCACCCAGAGTGACTCTGATCTTGTCACCACTAGATCTTTTCTACCCTAAAGTTAAATTGCTTTTTACTAGGAAAATATGATGTATATTGCACGGAATTTTTTTGAAACAATTATTCTAAGTGAAGTCTGCATTTAAAAGTATTTATCACAATAAAGCTTCTTTATACATACTTTAAAAGAGAAATTACAAGTCTTGAAAGTAATTTAGAGTAAGACAGTTAAAAACGTAGCTACTTTATTTGATGTATTTCAAGTCACACTTTTTAAAAAAGACAGGCCTCGTTTGTTGTTGTAGTTATCTTTCCATGCCTGATTACACACTTGTTAAAGTACGTTTTATGAACTTCAAAGAAACATAAATTTTATTAATATAAATTATACATGAAAACTAAAGAAAACATGATTTAGAAAATGTGATTCAGCAATGCATACAACAGCAAGGCAGGGGGCCCCATATTCCAGGCTTGAAAGTTTACCTTCAGGTTACAGGGTGCAATGGTGAAGACGGGCCTTGGGCCCTAGGGTTCTCACTGCCACCCTGGACACTAGGTTTGATTACCTGTCAAAATCATCATCTTCCAGCTCATCTGCATTTGCCCAGTCCTCATCTTCTTCCAAATCAACCATCATTGCTAACATCTGAGGAACTAAAGTAAACAATTATTTCACACCTGAAGACCGTGACTTTATTTTATCTATATCAATATTTATAAACAAGAATTTTAAGATTTACTTTGCCTCTAAGAGAGCAAGACAAGACTATTATTTTTCAGTGCCCTCAAAATCTGGTTAAATTTTAACCTTTTGTCATATTTGCTTATATCTTTTCTTTAAAAAGTAACATTCATAAGTCAAACCCTTCTATCAAATTCCCAAATCTGTTTACATTCTCCCCTCCTCATCAGAGGTAAGAAGCATCATCACAAATGATTCATTCCTCAATTTTTTTCTACATTTGAATCGATTTCTGTATCTCTATACAAAATTATAGTACTATTTCAAGTTTTTTTTTTTTTTTTTAAAGACGGTGTCTTGCTGTTACCCAGGCTGGAGTACAGTACAGTGGCATGATCTTGGCTCACTGCAACCACTGCCTCCCAGGTTCAAGTGATTCCCCTGCTGAACTTCCTCAAGACTTTATTTTTTATATAATAAATGGTATAATATATGTACCTTGGCAATTTGCTTTTTTTTTTTTCCAACACATAAGGATTTCAATTTAATTATTTCATAGCATTCCATTATATACACATACTACCCACTGTCCAGCTGATAAACATTTTGGTTGTTTCCAATTTTTTCCTCCTATAAAATTTACTTTGATGAGATTATTATATCTATCTTCTCTTTGACAAGCATGAGTCTAGGCATGAAACTGTTGTAACTATCTTTAAATAGTACTACAAAATCATCAAACAAGCTGTGCTCTGCATAGCTGTTGCATAAACTATGCGAAGTTTAAGTGGAGGTCTATATTATTTCACAAAAATGTGTGAAGTGCCCTGGGGCCGGAATAAGAGTTTTCTTAGCTCCATATCTTTTATCAACAATTGATACTGTCAAACTTTTGGACAAAACTTGTATTCCACAATTAGACTTGTTTTTATTGAGACTTAGCAGGATTCATTAGCTATTTCAGAATCCTCTTCTATGAATTTCCTGGCTGGGCCTGCTGGTGCACACCTGTTATCCCGGCACTTTGGGAGGCTGAGGTGGGAGGATTCCTTGAGCCCAAGAATTCAAGACCAGCCTGGGCAACATGGCGAAACCCTATCTTTACCAAAAAACACAAAAAGTAGCCAGGTGTGGTGGTGGATTCCTCTAGTCCTAGCTACTTAGGAGGCTGCAGTGAGCTGAGATCAAGTCACTGCACTCTGGCCTGAGTGACAGAGTGAGACCCTGTCTTAAAGAAAAAAAAGCAATGATTTTCCTATTCTCAGCCTTTGTGGATTCTCTAGATAACAAAACTGTTGATTGTGTGCACTGTAATTATTTTCTTTCAGTTTGTGGCTTATCTTTTCATTTATGGTGTATCTGGTCAAAAAATTGTTTTAGCAGTTGCAAATTTGGCAATGTTTACATCATTGGTTTGTGATTCAGTCTTAAAAAATTCTCTACTATTACGTATCTGTAGTATTTAGGTCTTAAGTTTTTTAACTAGTTCCAGCATGCAAGATAATATTCAGGTCTTAGGTTGACCCCCAAATTATTTTTTTAATAAGCTGTCTAGAGATGGAATTTTCTTTTCCCCATAGAAATAACCAGTTATGGTTTCAATTCATAAGTGGGAGCTGAGCCATGAAGATGCAAAGGCATAAGAATGATACAACGGATGTTGGGGACTCAGGGGAAAGGGTGGGAGGCGAATGAGGGATAAAAGACTACACACTGGGTACAGTGTACACTGCTCCTGTTATGGGTGTACCAAAATCTCACAAATCACCACTAAAGAACTTATCCATGTAGCCAAACACCACCTGTTCCCCACAAACATATTAAAAAGAAAAAGAAAGAACTAGTTATCCCAGCAACGCTTTCTTCTTCTTTTTGCTCTGTCATCCAGGCTGGGGCGCAATGGTGCGATCTTGGCTCACCACAGCCTTGACTTCTTGGGCTCAAGTAATCCTCCATCTCAGCCTCCTGAGTAGCTGAAATCACAGGCAAGTGCCACCATGCCTAACTAATTTTTGTATTTTTGGTAGAGACAGGGTTTTGCCATGTTGCCCAGGCTGGTCTCAAACTCCTAAGCTCATGCAATTTGCCCATCTTGGCTTTACAAAGTGTTGGGATTACAGGCCTGAGCCACTATGCCTGGCCCCAAAAACTTTTGATCAATTATCTTTTTAAAACAGCTTTGTTTACATGTGAGTGGATCTGCTCTTACACTATACCCTTTGTACCATCCGATCCATTGTCAACACCTGCACCATTAGGTGCATTCTAAATTCACAGTTGATGGGGCAAGATCACCACTTTATTTGTTAAAATTGTCTTGGCTACTCCAGGCCTGATGTTCAGAAAAATTTCAGGATCAGTTCTATCCTAACCCTATATTTACCCTAGATTAATTTGAGAACTGATACTTAGTTCTTTATTATTAGTCTTTCAGTATGTTACTCAACTTTCTTCATAAAGGTCTTATACATCTTGATTTATTCCCAGTTACTACAACTCATGCCTGTAAAATTTTCTAAGTGATTACTATGCATAACGGAACACTTACAATAAAATGTTCTCATTATCTAAGAATCTTGCTTAACCCTTTGATTAGCAGTTTATTTGTTGAGTATTTAAAATTTTTTGTAGACAATAATCACATAGCCTACAAATAAGCAGTATTTTTGTTTCTAATTTTTTTTTGTTTTGAGATGGAGTTTTGCTCTTGTTGCCCAAGCTGGAGTACAATGGCACGATCTCGGCTCACTGCAACCTCCGCCTCCCAGGTTTAAGCAATTCTCCTGCCTGAGCTTCCTGAGTAGCTGGGATTACAGGCACGTGCCACCACGTCCAGCTAACGTTTTGTATTTTTAGTGGAAATGGGATTTTATTATGTTAGCCAGACTCATCTCAAACTCCTGACCTCAGGTGATCCGCCTGCCTTGGCCTCCGAAAGCACTAGGATTACAGGCATGAGCCACCGCGCCTGGCCAGTTTCTAATTTTTATTTTTATCTCTTAATGCATCAGCCGGGGCAGTCAGTACAACAAAACAGTGATAAAGGAGATATTTTTCTGTTCCCGATTTTAATAGGAGTGTTTCTAAAATTCCAATCAGTATCTCAGTGTAAGACAAATTTTGTAGTGGTGCTCAGTGTAGGTACCACTACAAAATAAATCTGGTGGTGTATTTACCCTCTAAATCAAGTGTTCAAGTACTCATTAGCTCATGAAGAAATGGCTAGGCCAGAGAATGATCAGGTTCTCAGATCCTTATCCCAGCACAATGAACTTTACAGTAGTATTTCCATAGCGCAACAGTCATTTAAGTTTCTGCTGCAACAAGGGTCTATAAAACACAGCCACACAATATAGTGGACAGAGCCATGACCAAAGTGTTAGACTTTGTTCTAAGTACCAGACATGTTATCTTGTTTTGCAGTTCGCTACTGTATATCTATAAATCCCTTCTGAATTATTTTTGACTCTATTAACTGCGTCCAATATTTAACATATAAATGATAGAGTCTGTCACAGTCCACTCTAGAAACGTAATTTTTAACACCAGATTTTAGGGTGTCTGCAAAGTCTTAAAGGCATAACCACAATGTGGGGGTCCACGCTTGCATGTATTGAGAGGCATTTCCCTAAATTAATATGATTCTAAAAGGATATTCATTCTATTCTCAACAATCTGAGAAATTACAAAACCCTCATCAAATTTATCCAAAAATTTGGCCACATTACACATCAACTATCTGAAGACCGTTGACTTACTAGTCTGTGCAACAATATTGGTATGTTTTCTTAACATAGCAGCTGCAGTCTCAGAGAGGGTGACGATCACTTCAAGGGCAAGCTGGCGTTGCATATTGTTGAGGCTAGTATCTCCACACAACTACAAAGAAGACATAATTGTATACATTTGATAGTTTAGATTAATCCCTGAAAATAACAAACAGAACATTTACTGATGTACTTAATTTACCTTTAGACTTAGCTGTAGAGTCGCTTCCAACTGAGGACGCAAATACTTTGGAACAGTATCTGCAATCTCAACTAGGGATTTTAGGACAGAATCATCATTCTGGTAGCACGAGTCATTTACAGCCTAGAAAAGATGAAACAGGAAGTCTTTGTTGAAGATTCACTTTATGATGCCTCAATAGCCAAACATTCCTAAGATGCTGACAATAGAGAAATATTACTAAACTATTTTTCACTAAATAATGTAGCAATCTACATTATGCATATGTTCTACCTGCAGGCACATGTGTATCTTCCTTTCGATGGATGTTAACTAGAAACATACAAAACAGATTTACATCTAAGTCAAAATGAAAATCAGTGAAACTATAATAACTACTACAATAAAACTTAAGGCTACCAGGAGTCCCTTTCCTTTGTCCTTTCTTTTTTTCAGAGATAAGGTCTCGCTCAGTTGAGCAGGCTCGAGTGTGGTGGCACAATCATAGCTCACAGTACCCTTCAACTCTTGTGCCTGTCTCCTGAGTAGCTAGGACCATACATATGAGCCACCACCACCTGGCTCTTCTGTCCTTTCTATATCCATGTACTTTTTTTCACATACATAGTAAGCACCAGAACCTGTAATACATTTAAAGTGTCCAATATTACCCATTTTATTTCTCTTTGATGTTAAGTTTGGTCACTGTGGTATTAAGGTATGCAATTTGTGTTTACTGTTATCCATTTCATTTAACTTACTCTAAATCCAGAAGAAGAAAACTGGGATTAGATTTCAACAGTAAGTAGAGATTTTAGGTAATAAACTACTAAAGCAATAGTATATTATAGTTAATGGTCTGTCACAAAACAATCTTTTCACTGTGATAGCATGGAGAGAGAAGTTTCACTATATCTTTTAAGTAACTTTTTATCATGTGGAAACTTTCAATTTTAGCTCCTCTAAATTCTAACTCAGTGGTTCTCAAGAGGAATGGTTTTTCTCCCAGGAGATAGTTCTTGATGGTCACATGGTTGAGGATGGGCAAAGGCCATGGATGCTACATGGGACACAAGCACGAGGGACTTACATGATCTTCTAATCATGCATTTCACATTATTACAAATCCTAGACACTTATAAAAAGGAAAAAACTCTTTATAATGATCTGAACCTAGAACCTAACCTACATATTATTTTTAGTCTGGTTTTAACAACTGTTATCCCCCCTCCAATGGAACGACTGCATCAATCAAGAATGGATACATACAGGTTGAACATTCCAAATTCAAAATGCTCTGAAATCCTCAACTTTTTGAATATAGATATGTCACTCAAAGGAAAGGAGCATTTGAGTATTTTGGATTTCTGATTTGAGATGCTCAACTGGTAAGTATAATACAAATACAGTGTTTCAAAATCTGAAAAAAATTTGAGATCTGAAATACTTCTAGTCCCAAGCATTCTAAATAAGAGACACTCAATTTCTACTTTGCTTTGTCCAGAACCTTATTATTTTAGGAAATCTTATCACCAATTCTAATAACAACTGTGGTGTTTGACTTGCCAATGACATATTTGTTATCAGTCCAGTTTTAGCTACTGCATTTGTACAGATCACTTAGAGATCACCTGGTCTATTACGTCTTTTACTGTAGTCCTGTCTGACCATTTACATAAGGAAAAGCATGCCATTTTATTACATCTTTTTAAAATTTCTTATTTGTATTTAGTTAAGGCCATGTATTAATATTCTAAAATATTGTGCATATATATATATGTTACATTACTGATGCATTTCATTTTTAGAAAAGTATATGACAATTACCAAAAGACTGTCATGAAAGAGGGATTTGGGAGGAGAGAGATCCAAGATGGCCGATTAGCAACAGCTCAGGAATGTAGCTCCCATTTTACGCGCAGAGAACAAGTGGACACCGCACTTTCTGACGAATTTTTGTTGCCCACAGATCAGGAGATTCCCAGCAGAGGAGCCACATGGGTCGCCAGCGTGACTCTTTTGGCCGGCGCGGGTGTTTTGCCGGTGCCCCAGCGCGGCGCTTCCCGGTGCGGAGTATACAGACGGACGGGCTCGGCTGTCCCATCCACACAAGGAAAACAGCAATTGGAAGCACTGAGGACTGAGAGTTTCACAGCAAGCACAGCGAACCCAGGAAGGTCCGACTCTGTGGGGAATGGGCGTCCGCCAAAGGAAAACTAAGAAACAGAAAAACTTCATCACCGGGCGGAGAGAGATCCAAGATGGCCGCATAGCAGCAGCTCAGGATTGTAGCTCCCAGTGAAAGCGCAGAGAGTGAGAGTGAGTGGATGCCGCAATTGCAGACGAATTTTTGATGCCCACAGACTGGGAGATTCCCGGAGAAGGAGCCACACGGGTCGCCAGCGCAATTCTTTTGGCCGTCGCGGCGCTTCTCGGTGCGGCGTGTACGGGACTGG
>CAUYQU010024017.1:0-146513 GCA_963574635.1 Cheracebus regulus
TGTACAAAGAACTATCATGGTTTTTCATGGTAGATGTCTTGTATTATCCTTTGAAGATCATTTAGTCCAACTTAATGAAACCTATATCCTTCGCGTACTGACGGAAACACTGGCGGCACATATTGAGACCATATTTCCGAATCAAACCGTGCCGGTTTGAACAGACTCGACAAGAGCGAGAACCCTGGCCGAATTTTCGAGGGTGGCTCCAGTACAGCTGCTGGTGCCCCATCTTGCTCTCAGAAAGGCAACGAGGTAAAAGGCTATTCACATTCTTTTGCAAAATGGTCTCTCTCATCTTGGCCCCACTACGCTTAGGAGACTAAACCCAACTTTGCATAACAAAGCACGCCTAAAGTGTTTCCTCACACAAGTAAAATGATTCTTTCTTCCAAAAAAGAAATGATGCTGCTATGCATAATATATAAAAATGGCTGCGATTTTTAAAAATTTCACTTTTTTTTTTCTAGTCTTTATTTACCAAACTTGTCGTCTTCACGGCAAGAGCAATGCCTTGTCCTCCTGGGTTTGTGCCCCAATATTGTTGATTTTCCATAAGAGGGAAAGCAGTCCCTTAACAAGAAGCCAGGAATAGATTCATGTTTGAGCTGCGTGGAGACACCATTAATTATTCCCCCAAATTCTTGTGTACCTCTCCTTCCTGTGGCTGCAGTAAGAGCACAGTTCTCATCCTTTCTTGCACTTAGGCGCTACCATGTGGCTGAGATTCAGCCGAGGAATGTTAGCGATATGATGAGCGTTTCTTCCAGATTGGGCCTGTACAAACCTGCCAAGTGGCTAACTCCTTGATCTTTTCTTCTGGCAAGGCTGAAAGGAAAGCTCTCCCCACCACCCACTCTCCCACAACCAGGGCAACTTTTGAGTGCTTCACATGAATGCTGAAAACAGAAACTTCATCAGCCTAGGACCATGACTGATTTCATGAGAAAGGGATACTTTACTAAACTGCTCACTTGCCCAGTGCTCTTTTTAGAGCAAGAAATAATTTTCTGTCTTTATAAGCCATTACACTCTTTTCGGTTTATTGCAGCAACTAGCTTGCCTCAATACAAGCTATAAATGGATACCCTGTAGTCAGAGAAGCACCTACTCAGATGGAAAGTTAGCACAGGTCTGTGTGGTGGGATAAGGCACACTAATGGTTAAAGAGAGGCTCACTCCCCATGCTCTCTAGGCCTTGATTTCAATACCATTGTCTAAAATTCCACCACATGGATTTCATTACTTTAGATAAAGACGTAATACCACTAGGAATCGTCTTTTAAAATAACTGTCACCTGAAAGAGATAGCGCATTCAACCACGATCTTCCACGAACCTATTAGCATAGATGAGTTTCTCAGATGTCTGCAACGAAATACCTAGTGAAAAGTTGAGAAACAGATACAGACAGTAAGATGTTGAAGGGAAGATTAGGGGAGATAAGGGAATACTGGATCACGGATTTTTTGAGTTTTTGCTCCAGCAGAAACAGAGGTCTGTGCAGTGGTGGGCAGAAGGTGGCAATGGAGACTGCAGAAGAAACCTTGATGGGAGAATTGATGCAGAAGGTTCAAAGAGGGGAGATGAGGGCATTGAAGGTGAGTTTCTTGCTTGATAATATAGATGAATTCTGGTCCTCAAATCAGGTGCTTTTGAGTACCTTTGTCTCCCCTATAAGCAAGTTATTTTGATAGTCCAGGCTACTTTTTAGATCTGTACATTGCTCCTTAGAAAAGCCCCAGTGAAAATCTTAAAAGAATTTTGGAATTTGTTCAAAACATATGTGCACTTCCAGAGTTCACGTTTTGATTATTTTTTTTCAGACAGTGCCTTATGTAGAGGTTCCTATAATAATCATCTACCATTCCAGATTATGCAGTTATTATCTTCTTTCTGTAGCTCATGGAAAGGGATATGACTTCTAGTACAGACAGGTGGGCAGGGCAAGGCCATGGGGCTAAATTGGTGCCAAAAGTCAATTATCAGATAATTCAACTGCACTTGTCCATTTATTATTATTTTAAAAACAAGTATGTACATATGACAGAATCAGCTTTATGATTAATAATATCAAGGACTGTATTTTTCCTTAGCATAACGTCAGTAATCTACAGCCAAAATTTATGTACACTGAAAATAGTTATGTGTTCAATGGTGGCAAATGTTGGAGGCAGTTTTTATAGGGATATCTGCCCCTCCAGAAAGTTGTCTAGTTGTTCTCTCACTAAAGCCAGTAACCTTTACAGACTTGAGAACTCTATGCCTCTGATCAATAGGAGATTTTATTGATCCTGCCTATGCCACATAGATTCATCATACATTAATTTTCTGTTGTTGCCACAACAAATTACTACAAACTCAGTGGCTTAAACAATGCAGATATTCATATAGTTCTGTAGGGTTAGAACTTCAATTCTAGACTTACCTGATACAAAACAAGGTGGCGGGGCTGCGTTTCTTTCTGAGGCTCTGTGGGACCACCTGTCGCTCATTCCTGTTCTTGGAATAATTTCGTTTGCTCCTTGTGCTTGTGGAACTGAGGCTCCTGCTTCCTTGCTGCCTCTCAGCTGAGGGCGATCCTTAGCTGTGAGGGGCTTCTCTTACTCCTCGCCTGCAGCTCTCTGCAGCTCAGAAACCGCAACAGAGTGTTAAACCCTTCTTACGCTGCCATTGCTCTCTTTGTCATCTTCTTCTACTTTTTAGGACTCATATACGGTTTCTGCATCTCAAGGTCCATAACCTTAATCACATCTGCAAATTTCTTTTTGCCATTTAAGCTTCTGTATACACAGGTTTTGGAGACTAGGATGTCAACATCTTTGGGGCCCATTATTTTGCCTAATGCATTCTCAACTAACAAAAAGACATCTGAAAATCCTTGGCCGCTAGGTTCATCAGTGTCAACAATGATGGCACCCAGCCCCATGATGCCTAGGCCAGGTTTCACTTTCTTATCTCACTCACAGTTAAGCTTATGTCCATGGTGGCTTAATTTCATGTTCCTGTAAGTAGGACTGAAAAGGATTGTCAGATATACCCCGGAATCTTAGGATCCCAGCATCTCCCACCTGCCACCTTCATCTTCCTTTTAACTGAAAATAGTAGTAGTTGGAATTTAAATCATTCAAATTCAACCTCAGTGGATGTCAACAACTAAGTTTACCTGGATATAGAGAACATGAGACTTCATTATACTTTTTTCAATGAGTTTATCTATTTTATAAAAAAAAATTTAAAAGAACTAAGCATAAAGGTGTACCATCCTGTGATAACTCAGCATAGTTTTTCCTGGTGTATATTCTCTCCACAGCACCCAATTTGGCCTCTACTGGAAACTTCACTGTTTATCATTTGCGTGGTTTCTTCTAAGTGCAGGCAAGCCCATTTCTTAGATCTTGCCACAGAGCTCACAGAGTGCAGGCTGGGCTAGCAGAAACAGGCACAGCAGTTTGAGTGGTTCAGACAGTGAGTCAATATGAAAGTCATAAATGATAAGGGAAGTGGGACCATTGCCAGAGGAGGAAAAGGACCTCTCAGGAGTGGGGAAGGAAAGGGCAGAACTTCCTGCCCTGACCTGATAGGGATTCAAGCCGTATGAGTTGGTCTCAGAAAGAGTGTAAAGAAGAAGTGTTGCTCATGCCAGAAGCAAGTGAACACCAAAAGACCAAGTGCTGTTTTCAGGTTTGCAGGGGAGAGTACTGGATATTTATTTGTCTTTTTTTGCTTACAAATGGTCCTGATTATCAATAGAAGCTTCTTTTTTCATAAAGACTCTCAGACCTGTGTTCCCCAAGCTACTATAGCAGTGCATCAGGGAGCCATCCTTGAGACCTCACTTAGAAATACTTGTTACAGCTGAGAGTGGTGGCTCATAACTCATGGCTATAACCCCAGCATTTTGGGAGGCTGAGGTGGGTGGATCACCTAAGGTCAGGAGGTTTGAGACCAGCCTGACCAACATAGTGAATCCCCATCTCTAATAAAAATACAAAATTAGCTGGGCTTGGTAGCACATGCCTGTAATCTCAGCTACTTGGGAAGCTAAGGCAGGAGAATCACTTGAACCCGGGAGGCAGAAGTTGCAGTGTGCCAAGATCACGTCATTGCACTCCAGTCTGGGCAACAAGAGTGAAACTCTGTCTCTCTCTCGCTCTCTCTCTCACACACACACAAAAGAAATACTTGTTAGAAAATGCTATGATGTATGGAGCCAAGAAAGAGTCCAAATAGTTAAGGCAATCTCAAGCAAAAAGAATAAAACTGGGGGCATCATGCTATCTGACTTCAAACTACATTACAAGGATACAGTAACCAATACTGCATGGTATTAAAACAGACAAATAGATGAATGAAACAGAGAGAGAGCTGACAAATAAGGTTCCACACTTACAACCATCTGATCTTCAAAAAAGTTGACAAAAACAAGCAATGGGAAAAGGATTCTCTATTCAATAAGAGGTGCTAGAATAACTGGCTCACCATATGAAAAAGATTGAAATTGGACCCCTTTCTTACATCATATACAAAAGTCAACTCAAGATGGATTAAAGACTTAAATGTAAAATATAAAACTATAAAAATCCTGAAAGATAACCTAGGAAATACCATTCTGGACATAGGAGATTGCAAAGATTTCATGACAAGATGCCAAAAGCAATTATGGCAAAAACAAAAATGGACAAATGGGACCTAATTAAATGAAAGAGTTTCTGCATTGCACAAGAAACTATCAACTGAATAAATAGAACCTACAGAATGGGAGAAAATATTTGCAAACTATGCATCTAACAAAGGACTAATATCCAGAATCTATAAGGAACTTAAAAACAACTATAAGAAAAAAAAATTAAAAAGTTAGTAAAGGATATGAACAGATACTTTTCAAAAGAAGGCATACATGTGGCCAACAAGCATATGAAAAAATGCTCAACGTCATTTATCATTAGAGAAATGCAAGTCGAAACCACAGTGAGATACCATTTCACACCATTAAGAATTACTATTATTAAAAAGTCAAAAAATAACAGATGCTGGAGAGGTTGCCAGAAAAGGAAATGCTTATACACTATTGGTGGGAATATAAGCTAGTTCAGCCATGTGGAAAGAAGTGTGGTGATTTCTTGAAAAACTTAAAACAGAATTACCATTCTACCCAGCAATTCCATTACTGGGTATAAATCATTCTGCCATAAAGACATATGCACATGTATGTTCATTACAGCACTATTCACAAAAGCAAAGGCCGGAAATAAAAATGCCCATCAACAATAAAACGGTTAATGATTATGTGGTACATAGACACCATGGAATACTACACAGCCATATAAAAAATGAGGTCATGTTTTTTGCAGCAACGTGGATGGAGCTAGATGCCATTATCTTAAGCAAACTAATGAAGGAACAGAAAGCCAAATACTCCATGTTCTCATTTTTAACTGGGAGCTAAACAACAAAAACACATGGGCACAAAAAGGGAAACAATAGACAGCAGGACCTATTTTAGGGTAGAGGTGAAGGGAGGCAGGAGGGAGAAGATTTTAAAAACTGCCTATCAGGTACTATGCTTATTACCTGGGCAATGAAAGAATCTGTACACTAAATCCCTGTGACATACAGTTTACCTATAAAACAAATTTGCACATGTACCCCAAACCTAGAATAAAAGTTTTAAAAAAGGAAATACTATAATAAAGCTGTCTAAAGAGCCCCCATAATGGATCTGAGAGATTGACATGCTCACTCAGAGTAAGAGATGTTCCCAGTCCATGCCCCTGACTAGGACATGTTTGTTCAGCCCCCATCTGGTAGGACAGACCCTAAAAGTTTGGTGTTAATTGAATGCGCAAATGAGCATCAGGAGATCCTGAATTCTTCCTATGACTTCAACTAGAGGGGAATTCAGTTAAACTTTGTGCAGTGCCAAGTAACAGAATGGTGAGGAAATTGCATTGTCGTTAATGCCTGTAACAGCATTACATCCCACACCAATTATGGCCTGGGTTAGTGTAGACTTCCAAGTACCTTCATCTAGTATCTGCTCTTTATATTCTAAAACAGTATCTATGGGAACTATTTCAAAGTTGAAATTCATAGTTCATGGAGGTGTCAAGCATTGTTAAATAAATTATTTTATTTTGAGCGTTACAAAGAGCTGCGCAGATGTGAACTCATTGAGGGAGGGCCATTGGCAGAGAGAAGGTGAACTCTTTCCTAATAATGGAGAGACTTTAATGATTTGCCTTAATAATAGACCACAACTCTTGGGTTAATATCACTACAACTGAGCTTGCTCCAGATCTAACACCATGGAACATCTGTACACCAGCTGAGGTGGAGCCATCGCAGAATCCCCATACTTAGCACCTTGATGCGTCGTAAGCTGGCTCACAGTTCCCTTGGATGTGTTGCTTTCTACAAGAGCTCATCCTTTTCAGTCACTTCAAGAACTCACAGACTTAATGCTTTATACACATGAAGATGTTGGGTTTTTCATTTTTATTTTTGTCATGCTCAAAAGTCACTTATGACCTGAGTGGCAACTCATTTCATAGTTGAGGTCAGAACTTTTATATTCCCTACTCTTTGATTTCTGAACATCAGCAAAATGCAGCAGTGTCTTTTCAAAACCAAAACACTGTGTACTTCAAGCTTGTTTTCACCTCAGTCTGAGTTAAACCCAAACCAGCAGCAGAAATGCAAGCATCCTAAGATCCCCATTTGCCTTAGTTACTTAAATAATGTACCAAATGTTTCAGATTTGTCAGATCATTTGTGTTAGTATGTATAATCTTATTAGAGATGAAATCTAGCATACAAATAGCAATGGATGAATTTGGGATTAGAGGTCCAGGAGTCCTGAGTTTGCTTCCTTCACTATTCCTTAACTCAAGTTCAGTGTTGCCTTGAGTTAGCTATTTAGACTAAATGTCAGTTTTCTGATCTGTAAAATAAAAATGATATCTATCTGTAGGCTTGACATGATATGTATATAACGTAATGTATATGAAGCACTTAGCACAGTGCCTGACCCACAGTACACTCAACATCTATTTGATGTTTTTGTCATTTTGGTCAATAAGGTAAAAAACTAAATCATCAGCTGAGGCTGTTAAGTGCCAGGTTTTTTCACAAGATTTTTATTTGAGGGTATCTAAAGACTTTTAAAAAGTTCATCTCTTGCTTCCTTTGGAGCAGGCAGGAAATAATAGAATGATTTGCACAATTTTCCTAACCTAACCCTGTATAATAAGTAGAAGTATGACCAAAGTATTAGGTAGAATAAATTTGCCTGTGTAATTTGGATCTGACTATGCTGTGTAAAGACATGAATGTGAGGCTTGCAGGAACCCAGTGGATCCAGAATGGCCCTGGAATTCAGCCATAAAATGAACAAAGATCTCAAGCAAAACCGCTGGAAGTCCAGGCAAAGCAGCACAGCCTGGGGGAGCAGAATTTCCTGGGCAGAGCCCCTCCCTGACTCTGGCGTCCTCCCAGGAGAGCCCCACCTCGATGAATACACATTCAAGGATTCTAAAACACTTAAGCAGTTTCACAACCCACTTACTGTGTATGAGTCTTGGGTGGGGAGGCACAGAACCTTCTGGCAGGCATTTATACCACAACAATAAAACACCTATAAACCCCTTTAAAGAATTAAAGCTGGACTTCTCCTAAAGAAGGAAGGAGTTAGCCTCCACCTATTTTGAATTATATTGCAGCAGTCTCCTGACACAGGAGGCTGGCACTGGCTCTGAAATATCTTGTAGCATTTCTTGCCATTTGAAAGGGAGAATGAGGTACGGTTCCAGTACTCTGAGTTCTCAGTGATGTTTTGAATGTCTCTGGTGTTGAACAATCTTACTGAGAAAAGAAGCCCCCCCTCCCAAGTCAATAACTCATAAAATGTTCCTGGATAAAAGAACATGTGGAGTGACAGGTTATTTCAGAAAGCACAGGGATAGGAAGAAATCCAGTTCTTCCTGGGATGAAGGAGTTGCCTGAAGTTGCCTCCAAAGCCCTTGTGCACTGAATAAGAGTCCTAATTGTGAAGTTCAAAATCTTGTTCAGGAAAGAAAATGGAAGAAAAATGGGGACCATTGGTTCCAAAATTTCTTTTAGACAAAAATCCCAGCTCTGATGAGAAGCAGCCTGCTTGTAAATCTGCCTGACAAAAGTGTGAAATGGTCCCCAGCGTGCCTATGCATATGCAGCTGCTTGTTAAAACCAAAGCATTTGCCCAACTGCATAACAGTGAGCAACCCTTGCAACACCAAAGAGCCTCCCCTGCTAGACCAGCCTTTGGTCAATTCTAGTTTTCCTCGTTTCCCTCATCACCTCCTTTTTCTCCTTCCCACTCTATCCCAATCTCTTTCAAAGGGATTAATTTCTGTAACACTTCAGTAGAGAGAAAAGGGCTTTACTTGGCGGCTTTGGGTTTACAAGATCGTTGGTGAACAATCAGTCTGTCTGGCAGGAAGGTCCGCCCACAAACATTACAGGGAACCAACTGGCTCTGGGCACCTGTCCAAGCAGCTTCGTTTAAAGCATCAAGATCATAGAAGCCTTTGGCTGGAAAGTTAAAGGAAAAAAGGAAAAGGGAAAAAAGAAAACAGACAACAAAAAAGAAAAGGGAAAGAAAAAATGGATCAGTTTTTATTCAGGAGAACCATATTCTACTTTCTATGGAAAATATTTTCAGGAAATACCTGTTGACTGAGTATTTTAAACAAATCATATTACTTTTGCCTCCAAAAAAGAAAGAGCAGCTCGCTCTTTCAAGGGTTGAGTAAAGTTAGCTAGGAACCAAACAGAGGCTTTTACTCTTTGGATTTTAAAAGGGGAAAGACATTGTTTTACATGTCATGATATGCATTCTTCACTAATTATTCACATCCTTGAACACACATTATTATCTTGCAAATATAACTTTTGGCCTTCTTTCAGTTGACTCTAAATATAAGCTTACGACGAAGGGGAATTAGCATGTATTCGTATTTTCCTTTTCTGTACTCCTTCAGTGGAAATTTTTTAGAGGCCAAAAGGGACAGTTGAGAGTGAATTAAGATGAATTATATCTCCCAAACTTATCTCTTCATGGTCATAAACTCAGAGATTTTTTAAGTAATCAAAATGGAGAATGCAAACAGAATAATCTGACAAAAAGATGCATCCTTAAGAAAATAACAAAGACAGATGAGAAGTGTATAATCTTCATTGGCAGAACATAGGGGAAAAAAAGCATATGGATTTATTTTAGAGCAAGAATGTGGGATTTAGCTTTAATAAACCTTAGTTAAATAAAATGACTTTAGTACATTAAATTGACTATGTCTTAGAATCACTGAAAATAGGCCCCCGAAATGTAACAAGGCACTCAAAATCATATTACTTAGTTTTTATCTTTGGCAAAGCATAGATTACTTTGTTAAAGCCTGGGCAATTCTCATGTGATTTCTGTATAATGGTTCACAAACCCACAGTGAACCTTAAATTTTTTAACATGTCTGCTCCTAATGCTCACTTTTTTGCTCCATGGGAATTTGAATCCCAGCAAAGACCAATATTTCTTCTTTGGATAAAACAAATGTCACTGTCTGTGTAGGATATGAATGTGTATTTTGAGTGCTTTGAAAAATAAGAAAAGGATGACACTGACTTTTGTGTTATTCATACGAGTTTTAATATGAACTAAAAAATTCCAGAGTAGTCATTGACTCTCACTTGGAAGTGAGTCATCACATTTCTAAGTGTTTTTGCATAGGGCTTTGACTTCAGATCAAGAAGAAGGGTTATTTGAACCCTATGACTAGAATGAGTTCATGGGACAAAAATGGTAATATGAATTCTTTTCACTGAGAGAGGAAGGGCATCTTCAGAGATAGAAATAACTTGAGACTGAGAGTAGGGCTGCAGGGAGGTGCAGTTACAGGACCCATCTTTTTCATCTGTAGGCAGTAACGGAATAGTGAACCCACCGGGGCTTTCAGACAATCGTTCCTCTTACTTATAGCCTTCTGGTAGTTATGGTCAAGCAGAGAAAGTAATAAAGATCAGAAGGGAAGGAAACAGATTTTGACACCAAATGAGAATTGTTGGGAAGAAAGTTTCAATGAGGTAAACAATCTGTGGAAAACGCTTTAATTTCAGTAGCTGGTTGTTTTCATCTTCAGCTGTTTTCCCACCTGTATGTAAAGTCCTCTTTTTGACAAGGACTGTGAATAGCTGGGATCCAGCAGCATCTAGAATTTATCATACAATCTAGAATCTATTTTATGGGTTGTTACAAAAGTCTCCTTTTGTCACATCGCTGACACAAGTGCTTTGGACTAATTGACACTAAATTACTCCCAAGGTACTTTTCAGCATTGCAAATCTAAGGTTACATAGAAGAAAGGATGAATTGAAAGATAGTCTTCTTAAAACCAGCCTTGTCCTATGAGATGGTTTAGGGAATCCACTGAGAAAATGACAATGGTAAAAGTGTGATAAGCAAGTCTGAGCTTGCATGGCAAAAATATTCCCTTAACTATCTTTACACTCTAAATGAATAAGCAACAGGCTTTGTGATGAGGCCAAACATGGCAGCATAGCTTCAGTTTCATTTGGTTTGCACCATGCCTTACAAATAATTAACTGCAAAAAAAAAGTAGACATTGTATACAGATGTCTAGATTTCTAGTTTATTTTGTGTTATTGAAAGATACGAGCACATTGGACTAAATTTCTTAGTGATAACACCAGTGGGAACTGGGCAGCTGCTTGTCTCCTTTAGAATGAGCTAATGCTCCACAGCTCATCATAGTCCTTACCTCCCCTTTGTTGCACGCACAGACCAGTCTACTCAATGTCATAAGCTGACTAGTGGACCTGGTGAAAAATTTGAGTTTGGTACCTCTGTTCTATGAACAAGAAGACACGTTCATATTTGGGAACATGACTTTGGATGTTTCCAAATGTGTATTTTTTTTAAGTTTCATATCTTTTTTAAAGTTTATTTTTATTTTAAGTATTTTATTATTTATTTTACATTCAAAGGGTTTGATGACATGTGAAAGTAACTTTGGGAAATACAGTAAGTTCCCATAGATCCCACTCATGCACAGTATTGCCAGGACATAGTGTCTTTATATCTGAGCATCAGAAGACAGTACTTTGGACAGGCATTCCAGAACTATTTTTCTTATTTGGCTGTAATCAAGGCAGTAAATGTTGCTGATTTGGGTTGTTTGAACAAGTAAAAAACAATACTTCTGCTTTTACTAGTTTAGAGAGAAAAGTCTCCCCTTATGCACTCAAATCTTTTTTTCTAGGAACTTACCAGTAATGGTTCTGACTTCTGGTTTTTTTGGTACTGGTCTCCTTAACTCTTTAGGCAACAAGTTGTTTTCATTATGCCATTTTTTCAGACATTGTGGCTCATGAATGCTAATAGATTTTGTTCCATATTCACGACCACAAATGTAGCAAACAACTGTTGGTGGACGCCGTATCATTGTTGGCTGCAAGTAATATAAAATATCTGTTACATAAAGCTTAGAATTGGAAATCATATTTTAAAATTATAATACACTTAAGTTAGCTGGAAAATCAATGTGACTAAAAAAATATCCCCACCAGTCTGGTGACTTTATCTTTTTGGCAATTAAAAGATTAAATTATATTATTTGAGTAATTGGGATTGGGGTGAGTAGATGGGCTTGGGAGGAAATAAAGAAGAGTTAACCAGAATTCTTCATATTGGTACTATATAAATTATATTTTCTCATTTAATAAATATTGATTGAGTGCCTTCTGAATATTATATCCAAGTCACTATGCTGGGAGAATACAAAGATAAATCAGGCATAATTCCTCCTCTCAATAACATCAGACTCGAGAACACCCATACATTTGAGAAGAAAAGTAATAAATGTCAATGGAAAGTTTATAGCAGACATTGTTAACACTATTATACCTGCCCACACTGGCATCATGTCAACAACTTTCTACTGGGAGCACTTGTGATTCTTTGCCTTTTTTGATCTCGAGTAGGCTCTGTCCACAGCAGAGCAGCTCATCAATTGCAGATGAGAGTTAGTGAATAAATACCCAGCTTACTCACCAAATTTAGTTTCATACAGTCTTCCAGAAGTCCCCAGAGGGACTGAACCACAGTCACTTGTTAACACACTGTCTAGGCTTCATTCTTTTACCTGTCTCTCTTCCTATTCCATTACTGGGGTATCCTGAGGTCACCTCCCAAATAAACTACTTGAACTCAAATTCTTTTCTTAGTTTTTTTGTTCCTAGGAGAACCAAATCTAAGGGGGAGTTAAGGATATGATGCAATAGAGAAATTCAGCTTCTGTCGAGGATATAGAAAAGTGCTAGGATCATTGCTTCCACCTAAACAATGAGAACAAATTGAATAGCTTACAGAATCATAATTTCTGAGCCCATTGGAGACTCAAAGTTGCAAAATAAATCGATGAACAAAAAGGCCTACCTAAGTTTGAAGATAGATAATGGTACCAAGAAAAATCCTCCAAACTCCAAACTTTATATGAGACATATTTGTCTGCCACAAGAAAAGGACAGAGTAGCTGAGTGTAAACCCCTCTAAGGTGCAGGCATTCAGGGACTGTCTATGTATACTTTCCTACTCACCAGTTCTTACACCCAGTGATAGGAGGTTACAATCTGACACAGGGGAGAGGAAGGGCATTGATGGAAGCCTCCATCATTTTAGGAACCCAGAGCCTATCTAAATTTGAGGATAGAGCTGTAGAAAGGCCTTGCACAGAGTACCAGATAAAAGCAGTCTAATGCTGATGGAGGGGTAGAAGCATTAAAAGAGACTCCTTCTGTGTTTTGGGCATGTAGGTCTATAGAAAAATGCAACAGGAAAACTGAGATGATCTCTTGTATCCAGTCCTTATAGAAAGTACAGGTGAGGACAGTTTTCCACTCGGGAAATTTAAAGCCTATAGTGCACTGAACATAACTAAAGCAAAAACAAAGTTCAAACCCTGTTACATGACAAACGACACTGGCACAACCACTTATACTAACAGCCTGACAGAAGGGACAGCATGCTTATTTCTGAGTATGTGTATAATTTACCTCAGAATATACTGTCCTCTTAAGTACAATACCCAACATTTAATCAAAACTATACAAAGTGCAGGCACACACATACACATACATGGAATATAGGATTTATCATCATTAGTGCAATACTAAATACTAAATATAACCAGACCAAGCAGTCCTAGATATAATACTGAATATATAAAAAAATTATTTAAAAATAATTGTACTAAATAAGTTAAAGGATCTATAGGAAAATAGCATGGTTAAATATATGAAAAATCCCAGTAGAGAGATAAAAAGTACAGAGAAAATTATTTTAAAAAACCAATAGGAAGTCCTAAAATGAAAAACATAATATCAGAGATGAAATATTAATTTTATAAACTTTTCAGCCAAAGCCCACACCAAAGAAAGAATCAATCTCAAGAGAAGATGATCCAAACTGTTACACAGAAAGAAAAATGGATGAAGAAAAAAAAGGGAACACACCGAATGGCCTAATATATGTGTATAACTGGAGTCCAAAAGCAAGAAAAAGAATGGAGGAAAGAAATAGGTAAAGAGATGACAGCTGAAGATTTTCTAATATTAATGAGATAACAAATATAACCAAAAATCTAAGAGAAATCTAAGCAGAAGGCCTTTTTTGTTCAATGTAACTAGACAAACATCAGAGTGAAACTGTCAAAAACCAAAGATAAACTTGAAAGTGAAAACAGAAAAAATATGTAGAAGCAAACAATAAAAGGAAGAATGATAAGAATTTCAGATGATTTCTCCTCAGGAAAAAGTGGAGGCCAGGAAACAATGGAATGACATTTTTACATGTTAAAAGGAGGAGTAAAAACACTACATTGTCAATTTAGATTTCTATATCCAGTAAAAATATCCTTCAAAACTGAAGAAATAAAGGTATCTTTGGCTAGACAAAAGGTAAAATAATTCATCTTTCATCTTTGGCAGGCTTTCTCTACAAAAAAGTGTTAAGTTCTAAATGCTGAAAGCAAAATATTAGCTAGAAATCTGGTTCTATAAGAAGGAATGGGAATATCATAAAATAAAAATAGGTCAATACATTAAAATAATCTTTTAGATAATATTTCCAATTTGTGTACATATATATTATTAAATCTTTTAGATAATGGCTTTTAAAAAAATAAAAATATAGGCCAAGGCAGGTAGATCATGAGATCAGGAGTTTGAGACCAGCCTGGCCAACACAGTGAAACCCCATCTGTACTAAAAATACAAAAATTAGCCAGGCATGGTGGCGCGTGCCTGTAGTCCTAGCTACTCAGGAGGCTAAGGCAGGAGAATTGCTTAAACCTGGGTGGCAAAGGTTGCAGTGAGCCAAGATCATGCCATTGCACTCCAGCTTGGGTGACAGAGTGAGAATTCATCTCAAAAAAAAAAAAGAATTTATGTGTAAATATAAATTCGTAATATATGTATACATAATATAGGTGTGTATATTTATGTATACGTATACATATGTACATGTATACATAAATCCAAAAAGGCAATTTAAGGAAGGAGAAAAACATTGATTCTGTTCTGGATCTGTTGAGTTTGACATAACTGTAGAATTTAAATGAATAAGTCCAGCCAAAACAGGAAATATAGACCTAAAAATTCAGTATTGATTCATTTCAGAGCTATTCACACAGAAAAAAAATTTTTTGAACCAGGGAAATTCTATTAAAAGGGAGTATATAAAAATATATGGGGGAAAAATGGGGGGAGAATATTTGCAGTAAAGTTATTGGACAAGGGAAATTATAGCCAGAAAACATAAGAGAAAGGTTCAAATTTGCAGTTAAAGAAACAGGGCATGCAGACAAAAGATTCCATTCAGAATCTGGAAACATTTCTGGTTTCCAGAAATATGGTGTAATCAACCTTGTCAGATGCTACAAAGAGAAAAGGCTATTGGATTATCAGTGGATTCCATACCAGTGACTTCTGAGAGGTTAATTAGTGTTAGTTCCGAAGGAGTGGTAAGGGTAAAGGCTAAATTGTTAGAAGTTAAAAATTATGTCAAGGAAAAGAACAATACACTTCTAAAAAACTTGCAGGAAAGAAGCTTGAGAGATAAGCAAAGTGGAAGAAAGGTTTGTTTTGTTGTTGTTTATAGGATAGAGAGGTCTTAGGCAGAGAGGAAAAGATTATAGGCCTGCAATAAAATGGGATAACTAAAAATCACAGAGGAGGCAGTAGAAGATGAGATTAAGGGTATCACTGGAGGTGTTAGCCTCTGAGAAAAGGGAAGAAAGGAAAGTTAGAAAAAGGGAAAAGTTGTTTGTGGAGAAATGAGGAATTGGTAGAGCTCACACATGGACTCAGTCTTCTAAGTATGAGGCAAAGTGATCTTCAGAGAATGAAGAGATTTGGATTCTGGGAAATAGAATAGTGAAAGCTGCTGGGATTAGGCAGTCTGGGGAATTACTAATGATTCAATTAGGGAAGAATATTCACTGAATAATGGAAAAGACCGAGTTACCTGAAGCTGCAAGAAAGTTTGTTGGAATTAAATGACCTTTTTTCAATATGCTCTTTAGTAGCACCAGGTGGTATGAAAACAGAAAGAAATTAAGCTGATTGTGTGGTCTCCTTTGGGGAAAGATAATTTGGTAAATGTGTATGTCTTAGAATCAGCCTACTTTTAACTTTAACTATTAGGACTTTCACCTTGCATAGAGCAATATCAAAACCAGAAGGAAACACATTTATGATTTCTGCCTACCAGAAGCAAAAAGAGATTTTAGATGAGTAAATCTGCAGTTAACATAGATCAAGCAAAAAGGGAAAATAGAGACTCCCTGGGTGACTGAAGTTTTAATAAAAGGGTATTATTTGAAGTGGAATATTTTATTCTATTATTCCATACTATCTTATGCCAATAAACTGTCTACATTCATCAAAATAACTAAGTAGTTGTTGATCCTTCTTTTTCTCAGCCATATGGTAGGTTCTAACAATTGAAAAGTGACTTTAAAAATATTTGAGAAATTCAAGAAAGACTTAAAGTACAAAGTGTAACAATTTTCAAGACATTTAAATGTTCCTTACTAATTTTTACATGTTTATTTATACTTGAAAGGTTAATTAAATGCAGATTTTTAGTTTAAAATGAGGAGTTATTCTTTTTACTTTGAAAATAGTGAATTTAATAAAATTCCATATGGAAAGTATGAGCCAAATCCAGTATTTAACCAAGCATATAAGCAAAATAAATGGCATGGGTCATAAATGAAGACATTCGTGTCACCCTGTCAGAAGGTTTCCTTTGGAAAACGCTAGAAGAAAACAGGCAGACACAGAGGCCAGAAGACATGGACAGAACAACTGAAAGGGACGTGGGAGAAAATTAATACCATAAAAAGGCAAAGATGTTCTATATTATATTTTCCAAAGCTTCCTCCATGCTCTATATTTGTGGCTGAACTTCAGTTGAACCTGCAATATACTTCATATCCTTAGGTTTTGAGTGTCTTACTCCTAAGCCATGCTCTTGTGAAGCACATACAACCCAGCCACAGCAGAAGCAAAAAATACATCCACATGAGTCTGAACAAAGATAAGAAGACCTATTTTATTTTTTGCTGATTTTACAATTGTCAGTCTGAAACTTCCAGGGAAAGCTGAGCAATCTCCAACTTGTGGTTATGGCTACTGCCCCAGCTGCCAAGGTTTTCCTATTTGGTCTTTTTCTCCAGTCCAGGGTTTTCCTATTTGGCCTTTTTCAGATAGAAGTGGGTATGTGGGGGATGGAGAGAAGGAACAGAAAGAAGAGACTGTAGCTCTGGCAGAAACAGCAGAAGCCCCCCACCCCCGCCGCCTTAGCAAATGTGTAATCTCTAGCTTTCAGTGGCATGGCATACCAGAGCAAGGAGGGCAGTGGGAGGTACCCAAGGAGCTTATGTGAGGGCTGGGGGCCCTGTCTGCGGAGGGCCTTGCCAGGACCAGCCAACTCCAGGAAAGTGTTCTCAAATGAAGGCAAAGAGGAAGTTGGTAAGTCTGAGGCAGCTGAAGAGGAAAGAATTAGATCAACAGTTTTCCTGTAACCTTTCAGATAATATTTTGCTGATGTAGCATTACTTTTCTAACATCAAGGTAAAAGACATTTTTTACAAAAAGCTAATCACTAAATCTATGGAAGTGCACATAAAAGTCTATCAGGGCTCATCACAATTTTGTTTTTGTCCTCTCAGTTTCCTGGGAAAGTTGATTTAGGCTAGATATAGACAGGCACTTGAACACTTTAGGGAAAGCTTTTAACTTGAATCCACTAATTTTTCATATGTTTTCAATTATTTTTCTGGCCACTATTGGAATTATATTATTTTCCACAGAGCATCTTTTTCTTCTGTTAATGTCTTTTCTCTGTCAGGAACACTTCAAGTTCAGTGTTTTAGGCCAGGTTTGTGTAACACAAAGGGAAGTGGATATTTAACAACTTTTATCCTAATTATTGCATGTAACCTGGCATCCATCCATTCATTGTTACTGTTTAAAATAAATAGTCATAATGTCACTATTAAAGCAGGGGAGAAAGAGTAAGGACGAAGAAAAGAGGCTGATTTGTTGGAGAACCTTAAGTGAGGTTTGGATAAAAGAGAAATTGATATAGTTGTTTCAGAAAACCAAGACTAGAATACCTATATTTCAGATAGGTTCAAATATCTCTAGATGACCTCTCTGATAGTCCAGACTAAAAGGAAACCACTGTGAAATACACAACTCAATAACTAACAGAGTTTATAGAAGAAAGTATGACAGTTGGTCAGCTGGAAAAAATATTCCTAGCACTAAAATTATTGCATGAATTTTAATAAAAGATATAATGAAAATTAAAATGGAAGTCATTACTAGTAGTTTTACAAAATATCACACACACTCCACATTTGTTCATTTCTTATACTAATTCTACAGAAGATACAAAGTGGTAACTTGTAGTGTGAAAGTGTAGTTTTGTGATGTTATTTATAGGGGAGTTCAGAGAATTTGATACAAACATCACCTTGTGAAATAGAAATTGGTAAGAAATGTTTATGGAGCAATAGTCTTTGAAAATCTGATCAGTGTAATGGTGATCTCCCCAGAAAAATGTATGTGTATACAGAATTGTGGATATGATTTTGATTGATTGGTAGCTTCCCCAAAACCCATCTGTTAGCTCTAGGAAGAGAGCTACTGGGCCTTTAGCCAGAGCCAAACTTTTTCTTCAAATAGAGAGATGATTTGTTGCTAACGGGGCCATTTGGCACCATTTAAATGGCTCAGAAAGTTCTGAGTTGAAGCATCCAAGAACTTATGAAATATACCATATCTGGCGTTAGGGTGATTCTAAGCACTGTTTTGCCTAGAATAGTCCTATTATATACCTGTTGTCTTGGCTAATATTAATAGCTCTTCTTTTACTCCCTAAAATATCTCTGTTCAGTAAATACATGATACAGCCACTCTACCTCTGATCCTGTTTGAAAACTATTAGCTAATATAAGCAGTCAAGGGATGAGACAACAACAAAAAAGCTAAAAAATATCGAGATTGTACTGAAAGATTGGCAATTAATCTACTTGCATCATAGGAAGCAAAATAACTATAGAAATTATAGCAGCTGTGCTCAGTGGCTCACATCTGTAATCCCAACACTTTGGGAAGCCAAAGTGGTTAGATTGCTTGAGCCCAAGAGTTTGAGATCAGCTTGAGCCTGAGCAATATAGTGAGACCTCATCTCTACAAAAAAATATGAAAATTAGCTGGGCATGGTGGCATATGCCTATAGTTCCCAGCTACTAGGAGCCTGAAGTGGGAGGATCATCTGAGCCCAGGAGGTTGAGGCTGCAGCGAGCTGTGATCGTGCCACCGCACTCTGGTGTGAGCATCAGAGTGAGACCCTGTCTCAAAAAAAAAAATTATAGAGAAGAGAATATAAAATTATCAAAATTGGCAGGGGAAGGAGCAGTACAAAGAAGTTTATGACATTAAATTCCTTACCTTTCATGTGAAACAGTCAATTGAAGCAGTATAAAATTAAAATATGAAGTTAATGTTTTGCAAATCCTTTAATAATTACCATTATTTCAAAAAAACTTTAGTGGTTCCTTTTAAAAACTAAACTTTTAGTGAAGAAATATTATCCTGAAGTTCAGCAAAAATATTTGTTTCACTTTGGTGTTTTTTTGTCAAATCCAAGTAAATTAAATTTATCTCTACAAATAATAACTTGCATAAAATTATCTCACTTCTATGAAAACATACACGTGTCTACTTATGTATGTCTGTGTACATGGATTCCTGGAATGATATTCAGTAAGGTCAAATTAGGGGATTCTGCAGTAACTTTATACTTTTTTAATGGCTTGAATTTTATAATGAATTTGTGTCATTTTTATAATAAAAAGTAATAAAAAAAGAATACCAGCTCTGGAGTCAAAACTTAATCTGGATTAGGTAATAAAATCAGCCCTAAAGGTAAAATAGTGCAGATTAAATGACTTTCTGAAAATTCCTTAAATAATTCATAAAATATATTCAAAGACTATATATATAATACAGTTTAGTATTATAATGAACCAATAGTTGGAATTAGCATTAATATTAGGAATGAATACAGCTTTGCACAGCATAAAATTACAATGCTATGGTATAGTAAGAAATGTATACTTGGTTTCTGCACCTACTTCCTGACACAGAGCTCCTAAAACCCTTATAACTTCTTGAATGATAGGAACTTTTAAAATGATATTTGGTCCTTTCCCTCTGTTTCTGAAACAAGAGCTTCTAAGACTCTTGGAATCCCTGGGAGTGATGAGTGTCTTTTTGTACGCTAAAGAATGACTGGTAGCTGGGATCCCCAGACAGCTTAAGGATTCAGATTCCTTAATTCAGACTCCTCCATGCCTTTGCCAGAAAGACCAAGGCCTGATCAGCGGGCTGGAAATTTCAGCTCTACTCGCTGACTTCTGAGGAGGGAAGAGGGGCTGGGGATTGAACTAATCACTAATGTTCAATGATTTAATCAATTATCCCTAGGTAATGGAACCTCCATAGAAATTCCAAATGAAAAGGTTCAACGAGCTTCCAGGTTGGCAAACACATTGAGTTGCTGGGAGGATGGCACACCCAGAGAGGTCACAGAAGCTCCTCGCCACCTGAACCCCATACCTTGCCCTATGTACCTCTTCATCTGGCTGTTCATCTGTATCATTTAGAGTAAACTGGTAACATAAATAACACGATAAAGTGTTTCCCTGAGTTTTGTGACCTGTTATAGCAAATTATTAAACATGAAGGGAGGAAATCCATGGGATTTCTGTAGAATTCCTGGGAAATCCAATTTTTAGCCAAGTTGACAGAAGTATGAGTAACCTGGTGACCCAGTAGTTGTGATTGGCTTCTGAATCTGGGTGGTTAGTGTCAGATTTGAAGCATAGGACAGCACTCAGTTGTCTGAAGAATTGGAGAACTGGTTGTTGCTGTGGGGGGAAAAAATCCCCTTATTTGGTGTCAGAAGTGTTGTCAATGGAGAACATTTTTCTTTTAAACACAAAATAAAATACTTACAGTACTTTGTTACATTATTCCAATACTGTTTTATTTTGCTAATTGTTTATAGTTGAATACATATCAGTTAAATAATTGTATGATGAAACATAATTGATATCCTAGAATTCTTCTCTGTTAGTTTAAAAAACAGGAACAAATATCTGGAAAAATAATCTGAGGACAAGATTTAGTATAAGTTCATTTCCACCATAAGATAATCCTAAATACAGGGATTATTTTAATTTTGTCTAGGCTGTTTCCTGGGCTTGAACGCATTAGTTAAGAAATGAACTCACAAGTAACTAATTGGGGCTGTATGGCACTAGTCATCTCATTTTGAAAAGTGGAGGTCAAAAGTATAATTTGGTGGATCGATGAACCAGACCATCCCTTGGATCCTGTATTGCCCATTCTAGCTGGATTGATGTATAATTTTAATCTTCTCAACTGTCTCCCTCCCCGAATTGACTGTTTTATGCAAACTTGGCTTATCTAACATGATCCCAGTAATTTCATGGTTCTCCGTGGCTACAGAGTCAAGTCCAACACTTCGTGCTGACTTAAGCCATGGCCAATCTTAGCCCCATGAAACACATCTTTGAGCAACACCAAACTGGACACTATTCCTCAAGATAGAGGCCAGAGTCCTCAACCTTGGTACCTCTGTGACTTTGTTCATCTACTCTCTCCAGCACCAAGCTGAAGGTTGTGGCGAATTCCAGTCCTTAAGTCTCCTTAGTTATGGAGACAAACATATAAACTATTAATTTACAAGGCAAAATGTGCAAGTGTCATGATAGAGAGACATAGTGCCACAGGAGCCTGAAGCAGGAAGAAAGGGAAGCATTTTGATCAGAAGCCATGAAGTGGATGATATCTGAAGTGGGTATATTGAATGGCAGAACTATACTGGAGAGAGGAGAACTCCCTCAGACAAACTGCTAAACAATACAACCTTTTCAACAACTGTTTAATAGTACTGTAGTAGGTGAGTATGAAAGCTGTAACGCCCATAATGAAAACAAGAAGGCTGCTTAGAGGAAATGTATAAATAAGGATCAATCTGTTCAACATAGGATGGAAACATGAGTAGTCAGACCTTGAGAAAGTAGCTGAAGGTTGTCACCTTTTCTAAGTGTTTCCCCTGACTCCCTGCCTTTCCACCTTGGTCCAGATCCCAGACTTCCTCCTCCCAACAGAATAGTGGAGTAGAGATTTGACAAATAATACCAAAAGGAGGAGGTTCCCTTTTTTTCTTTTTTTAAATTATACTTTAAGTTCTGGGATATATGTGCAGAATGCGCAGGTTTGTTATATAGGCATACACATGCCATGGTGGTTTGCTGCTCCCATCAGCCATCATCTACGTTAGGTATTTGTCCTATGCTATCCCTCCCCAGCCCCCCAAACCCCAACAGGTCCCAGTGTGTGATATTCCCCTCCCTGTGTCCATGTGTTCTCATTGTTCAACTCCCACTTGAGTGAGAACATGAAGTGTTTGGATTTCTGCTCCTGTGTTAGTTTGCTGAGAATGATGGTTTCCAGCTTCATTAATGCCTCTGAAAAGGACATGAACTCATCCTTTTTTATGGCTGCATAGTATTCCATGGTGTATATGTGCCACATTTTCTTTATCCAGTCTATCATTGATGGGCATTTGGGTGGGTTCCAAGTCTTTGCTATTGTGAACAATGCTGCAATAAACATATGTGTACACCAATCTTTATAGTAGAATGATTTATAATCCTTTGGGTATATACCCAGTAATGGGGTTGCCAGGTCAAATGGTATTTCTGGTTCTATATCCTTGAGGAATCACCACTCTGTCTTTCCACAATGGTTGAACTAATTTACACTCCCATCAACGGTGTAAAAGCATTTCTATTTCTCTGCCTCCTCTCCAGCATCTGTTGTCTCTGGCTTTTTAATGATCACCATTCTAAATGGCATAGATGGTATCTCATTGTGGTTCTTATTTGCATTTCTCTGATGACTGGTAATGATGAGCTTCTTTTCATATGTTTGTTGGCTGCATAAAAGTCCTCTTTTGAGAACTGTCTGTTCGTGTTCTTCACCCACTTTTTGGGTAGGGTTGTTTCTTTATTTATTGCAAATTTGTTTCTTTGTAGATTCTTGATACTAGCCCTTTGTCAGATGGATAGATTGCAAAAATTGTCTCCTATTCTGTAGGTTGCCTGTTTACTCTGATAGTTTCTTTTGATGTGCAGAAGCTCTTTAATTAGATTCCACTTGTCAATTTTGGCTTTGTTGCCATTGCTTTTGGTGTTTTAATCATGAAGTCTTTGCCCATGCCTATTTCCTCAATGGTATTGTTTAGATTTTCTTCTAGAGTGTTTATGGTTTTAGGTCTTACGTTTAAGTCTTTAATCCATCTTGAGTTAATTTTTGTATAAGGTGTAAGGAAGGGGTCTGGTTTCCATTTTCTGCATATGACTAGCCAATTTTCCCAACACCATTTCTTAAATAGGGAAACCTTTCCCCATTGCTTGTTTTTTGTCAGGTTTGTCAAAGAGCAGATGGTTGTAGATATGTGGCATTATTTCTGAGGACTCTGTTCTATTCCATTGGTCTATATGTCTGTTTTGATACCAGCACCATGATGTTTTGGTTGCTGTAGCCTTGTAGTATAGTTTGAAGTCAGATAGTATGATGTCTCCAGCTTTGTTATTTTTCCTTAGGATTGTCTTGTCTATATGGGCTCTTTTGCGCTTCCACATGAAATGACTTTCTATGATAAGAGAGCTTCATCAGTCAAGTTAAGTTGTTACGCTATTTTGGAAAGTAGAGAGAGGGCAATTTTTGGGATTGTGTTGAGTCCTGAATGCAAGGATGAGGACTTCATATCTTTGAGACATAATCAGATTAAGAAATGGGCCAGATGGGACAATTTATAATTTTTATAGACTAAACCATCTTGGTTATCCCATATTGGAGAGATGCAAATTGGTTCTGCCTGCACTAAAGTAGACAACACTCTGAAGTCACAATAAAAAACATGAATGTGGCTGGGCGTTTTGACTCATGCCCGTAATTCCAGCACTTTGGAAGGCCGAGGCAGGCAGATCACCTGAGGTCAGAAGTTCAAGACCAGCCTGGCTAACATGGTGAAACTCCGTCCTACAAAAGTACAAAAATTAGCTGGGCATGATGGCAGGTTCCTGTAATCTCAGCTACTCAGGAGGCTAAGGAGTGAGAATCACTTGAACCTGAGAGGCAGAGGTTGCAGTGAGCCGAGATTGCACCATTTCACTCCAGCCTGGGCGACAGAGCAAGACTCCATCTCAAAACAAAACAAAACAAAAACGAAAATAAAACAAAGCAAAAAAAAAAAAAACCATAAGTGCAACTGGAAACATTCATAAATAGAGCAACAAAGTTGAATATAGTCATTCAATGATCTATTACTGGACAATAGAAAAGAACTACTGCTGCTTGCACCAGTAGATGAAACTCAGAATCATTATACTGAAAGAAGCCAAATACAAGAGTACACACTGCGTAATTGCATTTATATAAAATACAAACTAATCTGTAGATTAGTGGTTGCCTGGAGGCTAGAGGTGGAAGTTGGGATAAAGGAGTATAAGACATTTTGGAAGGTAATGAAAATGTTTTATGTCTTAGTTGTGGTGGTATAATAGGTTTCTAAAACTGTCAAAATTTATTTAATTGCACATGTTTAATGGATGCAGTTTAGTGTTTGTAAATTATTTCTCAATAAGGCTGATTTAAAAACACTCACGCACATATAGTATAGTGGAGTATTTTTGAATTGCCATGCTCATGCAATGCAGTCAGTTCAAAGTCAGCAGTACACATTGTAAAAGAAATTCCAGAATCAAGTAATGTATTTTAGTTATTTTTGTCAGGAACTAGAGAATATTTCAAATCCTTTCCATTCTAAACCCTTTAATTTGTCTCCCAAGAAGTTTTCCTAGTTCAAAAAACAAAACATACAACCACAAAGGAAAACAAACAAAAAGACTTAGAGAAAACTAGAAAATATTTTATCAAGGCTTTTTTTTTTCCAGGACGTTAAATTTTTTGTCAGCAAAAGTACATTAGGAAGTAACCCCATTTACATAAAATTTCATCAAGAAAAGCTCAACTCTCAAGTTTCAGGATCTGAGTCCTGCAGCCAGAGATGAATAACATAAAATCAGGACTCTCCCTCTGCACCCATATGCATGGCATCTTATCTGTTTGAACCATAACTGACCAGTTTCTTATCTTCCAAAATAAAAGGAACTTCAAGGTTCATTAGTATAGAAGTGTGTGTGTGTGTGTGTGTGTGTGTGTGTGTGTGTGCATAAAATACATATAAATTCAGTTAGTCCTCATCTACAGTTGATTTTAGGGATACTGAAAGGCTCCCCTTGTATCACACTATTTATTCCTTTATATTTTCTTTGTGCTTGCCTTTGTCTACCCTCCAGCAGACAAGTATCTTCTTTAGGGTCATTCAGCTCAAGAAGAGAGAGTTGAGGAATTTGGCTCTAGAAGGGCACAAAAACAATTGCCCATCAGCTACCAGGGAATAGAGAAAGCCTACTGCATTCACACATTGGAAAGCAGTAATTTGCTAGATTTATTTGTAACCATTACAACAGCAGTAGGCCCGTTCTTTTTGATGAGACCATTTTAGTGAGCCTTTACCAAAGAGCCACATCAAAATGTAAACTATGTTATTACTAAATATGTATAGAAATGAAATGCCTGTGTCATTTTCCCAAGTAACATGGTTTGTACATTATTTGGAAATTTTTTTAAATGCTGAAAGTTCAGTGCTCATTTTTGTTTTTGTAGGTCGCATCATACCTACATCAAACCTACATTTTATAGGTTGCATCATCCCTACATCAAAACAGCCATATTCCCTGTGTTCATTTGAGGTTATTCATTAACCTAAGAGTCAAAGAGAACTTGGGGAACCCAGAGATAAGAGAACGTCCTGCAAGGGAAATAGCCCCCTTAAGCCTGAACTGTGACTTGGAGCAAATCAGAAAAAGGCACTCCTACCTTCAGACACTTTCCAACCATACGGTTGTAATCATTAATCTGTAATAAGACAAGTCACAACATGTAAAATTAAAAAATGGTGACCATGGGGGAGATAGACATGACAATCCTTACCCTGTCTCACAACTGGGCCTAGAACTGGCAGTATATGTCAATGTGTATGTTGTCTCTCAGATGGAGCGTGACTTGGTAACCAGTACAGTATGCTAGTCCATAAATATCTGGGATGAATCAGATATTTTTTAATGTCAAAAGCCAATAAAACAATAGGATTCTAGATTTTGATACTGTAGTTCTATTGTGAGCAGAAATAAAGACGTCCAGAGACGTCTGCTGGAAACCCAGCTGAGACTGATTCACCTGAGACCAGCACTAAATGGAAACGTCTGGAGGAAAGTGCTGTCTCTCAATAGGTGATTTAATTGAAGCTCAGATATTGTTGCTCAGAAGTATTTTCTGATTACTGACAATGTTCCAGGGACTGTGCTGGGTACAGAACTGAAGCTGGCCCTAACAGTGGGAATGACCCTATCAAACTCACCACTTTGTTTACTTTCTTTTCTTGTGTCCCTTTCATCTCAGTCCAATCCCTTTATTTAGAAAATATTTTTTTAGCTTTGTCCAAAGCTCTATCTCTGAGACAGTATCAGGTTGACAGGTCCCTATCTGGCATGTGCTAAGCCCATTCACCTGAAATTACTCAGGATACAGGGGCAGGGGGAGAAGGGACCTGCTGAGTGGAGGAAGCATTTTCCTGACTTCTCGACCCACTAACATGTTTGAACTCAGACTGATTAGTTTTGAAAACTACTCCCCAGATGTGAACTTTCTCTGGGATCCTGGACTTTTTTTTTGTAGGCTTAAATACTCTCAGAAGGTTTGGCTCCCAGGTGTCGGGAGCCAGAAGAATGGCCTCATTGCTCCAGAGACTCCCACAGATGATCCAAATGGTGGTTGGCTGCTGGGATGAGTATCCCTATGCTCAGGCATGAGGTGCGCCTGTCCCTGGTCCCTGCACACAGCTATCACACAAACATGTGTCTTATGCAGCATCCACAGTTAACTTCTCCTGACCCAGGCATGGGTCTTTACAGCATCTCACCTGGACTACCCGACGGCACTGCCTCCTCTTGGCTTCATACTGTGGGTTTCAGGTTGCAAGCTGATGGAGCAACAGCCATTTTAACCAACAGGCATATTTTTCTAGGCCAGCACAATGTCCTTGAGTTTTAAGTGTGAATATCTTTAGTTAAGGCTTACTCTCTAGGATACCACAAACTCTACCATTCCCCATTGCCCTCTACACAGCCTGTTCTGCTCCTGAAAGCAATTGAGCTTGTGACTCTGAGCTGCTTATTTTTCCCATCCCTCTCCTCTCTCGTGTCCCCAATAAAAGGTATTTTCCTTATATCTCATTTCTAAGAAATGAACTAACCTTATTGTTAATTCTTATCAATGTGCCAATGACTAAAATGGGTTTGTCACCTATCGAGGGAATCTTTGCATTTTAGCTGAGATCTCCTATAGAGTCAATGTTTTCACTCAAAACACTGAATCCTTGACTGAGGAATTAAAACAAAACATGCCAGGTAGTAGGAGAGGTATTTTAGAGCCAAAAAAAAAAAAAAAGCACAGTGACACGTTAGAGATTGTCACGTTGAAGGTTTCTTGCTCGTTTTGATGTTAAGTATGATGATAATTACAACAGAACTTGACAGGAAGCTTGAAGCCTATTCTTAAGCAAAAGAAGCTGCACTTTAAGGCATGAGACTGATTTCCAAGAGGCTGTGCACACAGTAAGCATGGGTATTCCTCTAGTCATTTACTCTCTGGGGGATTTTGGCTTTCCCTGCTCCCAGCTGGATCCCAGGCTGTCAAAACCAGGGCACATTTTGCCAAGGTCTGAGGGAGTTATGTGATTGTGTAGCCATTTGAATGTGTGTCATTCCATGAATGAGTGTTTCTCTGTCTCCATGATAAAATTAAACCAAGAATTTGGACCTTAGCTTCTGTTTTAGATTTTCCACACTCCTGATTCCTTCCATTAAGCCAAATAATTGAGATTTCTGTGGTAAGTGCATGGGTCATATCATAGAATACAGGAAATTTGGATGGAGGAAGTAAGAGAGTTCCCCTCCCTCCATACTTGATGAAAAGGCAAACATCTTTTATAAATCCTTGTGTATATTGCAATATTAAACATGTCTAGCCAGGTGGCATAATGGCAGCTAATTCCTAGCATTTACTAAGTAACAGGCCCTGTACTAAGCAATTTACATACTTTGTCTCATTTATCCTCTTAATAACCCTCTGGGCAGGACTCAATGTCCCTATTTTATAAACCAGAAAACTGAGGCACACAGTGATTATTAAGTGGAAAAGCTGGTTTCTACTGCAGAGTTGAGTATTGTGTGAAGGGGGCAGGGAGACGCTGACAGATGAAATTTTGTCAGGCACCATCCCAGGTCCCTTTGGAGGCATCCTCTCATTCCAGCCTCTCATAGTGGAAACTGAGGCTTGGGGAGGTTAAGTAGGCTTGTTCAAAGATATTTGATTTAATTGTGCATCTATGATCTGAATCCTTGTCTGTCTGATTTCAGTTGCTTCTAGAAACATGGGATATATAGTCATCAGTGGTCAGTGGGGTATCATGCCCTGACTTACATGTCCAAGGTCAGTCATTGGGTGGGACTGGGGAAAAACTAGCAAAACTCTTGCCCTTGCTCTCTCGGCTACCTCAAAAGTTTATTCCTTTGGGTCAAACATTGCCTTCTCCTAGATAGGTTTTCAGAATGCAAATGAACAGTCCCGTGGAAGATGGTTTTCTGTTAAGATTATAAAATTATCTGATCCCCTTCCATGAATTCCAAGGGATGGGGGTGGCAGAGGCAAGGAGAGTGCAGAAGGTGCTAAAAGGCAAAGGAGATTAGGATACGAGGCTGGGCCGCCAGAGAGTCAGTTCTCCAAACCAGAATTTTGCCTTCAACCATTTAAAACATAATTTCAACCGGTTTGACTGAGACTGAATGTATATAATTAAGTTTCTACTCCCTTACTCACATCTTACACATGCAGACAAAGTATAAATAGCATTTTAATATATAGGAGTAACTGCATAGTTCAATCCCAATTGCAGAGTTTGACTGTCTAGAAACCACTGGTATTTCACATTTACTTCTGGTGTTTTTAAACAATTCTCCCCAAATGTCACATCTGGAAGGATCATTGTTTGAAATTAAATTGTTTTTGGAAATCACTGGATGCCGTGTAAAAGAATTTCCCAATCCAGCCTGTCTATTGGCCAACTATAAGAGAGTCTGTTACTTGTGATTTGGAGTGTTGTTTTGCTCTTTTAACGTAAGAAAGATTTGGCATTCATTTGGAAAGGTTGTTTTTATTAAACTATCTTTACGTATTTGGTTTTTAAAAAAGAACTATTGGTATTTCAAATGCATGCTTGACATTTTAGTTATTTAACTGTTAATTTTGAGCTACAAAGCTGAAAAATATAGGTCAAAGAACGAATTTCAAATTAGACTCTGATTTGGTCTAGGTTTCTGAAAGGAATACAATTTCCTAGCCGAAAGTTTTTATTTTATTTTATTTTCTATTTGACATAAGAACAATTTTTGTTTTTGTTTTTCTGATTCCTTAGAACATTGGTTGGAAAGTGAAATGTTTGAGATATTGATTAAATGTCTTGCCAAATTCTTGTCTGAAAAGACTTTCCTTGAAGAAAATGGTTGGAGGATGTTCTTGGTGTTTGGTTCTTGTGCTCATCAGTTTGGCTACAGGCCTGACTCTCATGCCAGTTGGCTTCTAGGTCGCAGGGTAAAATGGAGAAACAAGGGACAATGGGGGAAAGACAAGAAAAACCCATAGGCTACAGCAGACACTCAATTTGTCCAGTGCATATAATTAGAGAAATAAAAGGAAAACAAACCCTCTATGACCTGAACTTGGACATTGGATTAGTTCTAGTGCCTGATTTGTCTACAGCTTACAAGCTAGAAAACGTACCACTTAGGGGAGGAGGCCAAGAAAAGGAATTTTCCTATAAAAAGAAAACTATCACCTTGGATAGGACAGAAAGAATTCTAACTTTAAGAGATTAAAAAAAAAAATTTCCTATCGAAGTTAACCCTGATGTCTCCCTATCCTTCACTTCTACTCTCTGCCTCCAATTTCTTGAAGCTTTAACATGGGACCAGAGATACCTTTATGTTCCCACCTTCTCTGATTAAAGGTAAGCTGGGATATGATAGCAGCATGGGAGACTTTAAAGATGGGATCGGCTGGGCGCCGTGGTTCATGCCTATAATCCCTGCATTTTGGGAGGCTGAGGCAGGCAGGTCATGAGGTCAGGAGTTCGAGACCATCCTAGCCAACATGATGAAACCCTGTCTCTACTAAAAATACAAAAATTAGCTGGGCATGATGGTGCATGCCTGTAATCCCAGCTACTTGGGAGGCTGAGGCAGGAGAATCGCTTGAACCTGGGAGGCAGAGGTTGCAGTGAGCCGAGATCATGCCATTGCACTCTAGCCTTGTGACGGAGAGAGACTCTGTCTCAAAAAAAAAAAAAAAGGTGGCATCGTGGCATCAGAACAGGTGCTTGGGCTGAGAATATTGAGTTTCTAGATTTACTAGCCCTTTCTTCAATTTGCAGGTCATTTCTTTTTATGTATAAGACAACCTCATAAAGTAAATGTTAGACCAGAGATGTAAGGAAGAGGAGCATTACACAATATAAAGGGAGAGAAGAAGATGGAGTCCTAAGTAAAGTTCTCTCAATTCCCCACCTATCCATACAGCTGAACTTGTGCCTCACATTGAGCAGTGAGATTCTGTTCATGGGACAGTCACCTCTATTTTAATAAGGAGTCCTTACAGGTTGCATTGCACTGCTTTTGGTGGAGTTCTAAGAATTTTGGAAGAGATGGTAGTTGTTGACCTTGGAATTTGGATTTTTAAGTACTGAAGCTATGTCCATTCACTTATTATATAAAGATTGTTCAGTATGCATGATCACTAGGAAACGTGGATGTATGTGTGTTTGGGCTGGAAGCAAGTGATGGGAAGAAGGCTTTGCAAACATATGAAATTAAGCTAGATTAACTTTTTGGGAGTATAACTATGTTACGGTTTTTGTTCATTTTAGGCCTAAATAATATTTGAATTTATAATATGTGATCTTCTCCTCTCACAGAAGTTACAGTCAGTATTTTTCATTCTGGAGAAGGAGAACACCACATATAGAAGCCCCAATGCAAAGAAAGAGCACCTGTTTTTGCTTTGGGCTTTGGGCTCTGGGAGATGGAGTTGTATCTATCACAGTCTCTCTACCCAGCAATATGTGATATATAATTATAACTCAAGGATGAGTTTTTAAATAATTATATTAGACTGTGATTTGTACAGGTGAGTATTATCCCTCAAATTTTTAGATTAGGATTTAATCTAATTTCACTGATGAGGCTGTTTCTGTAAAATGTGTAATTCCCCCCACCTTCAATGCCCACGTATTCCACACATGTAATATATGTACACAAATTCCCTTGGGTTGGCTTCTGGAGCCAACAATGTAGAAGAGAACTGGTGCTGTTACCTTAACGTTCGGGTTTGTCGACCTGAGAGCCATGGGATCATAGAATGCTGCCCTGATATGCAGGCATGGTTGGCACCAAGGAAAGATGAAGAATCGCACACAGGGAGTTGGATATTAGTAGTCCAGCTGTCAGCATCATCAAGGGGTAGTTTGTGAGGTCGAGGCTGGTTTTCATGACATCAGCACAGCTGAGGAGTTAAACTAGGCCCACTGAAGATTATTGAAAAGGTAATATCTACAAGTAGGATCCCACTGAATGTTTCATCGGCCACCTCCAAAGAAGTGGAGATCATAGTGGGAAATACTTCTAGAAGACTTAGTCTTGATTTTAGGAGCTCAGTTTAACAGAAGGCATGAAGAGATAAAGGACTAAGAAGGTTCTTAACATTAACCTTTTTCTGTCTTTATACTTCTCTCTTTCTCATCTGATAGGCTAGATAAGATTGCCTGATATTTCATTGAGAAAATATGAGATACAAGCTAACAGATTGTAGCTCCTTTAGCTCCCCACTAATAACCTACAGGTTTGCCTTCATCTGTGTTCATCATTTTCCTGAAACAAAGAAGTGCTCTCCCCAATCAAAGACCTTCTTTTCACACACACTGGTGATCCCATCTCCTGGATTGTTTTCTCCAGGTTTTGCTCTTTCTCTGATCACCTCTCTTTCTTTTTCAATCTTCTTTTCTCCACTGGATCATTATCCTAAGCATTAAAACATAATTTAGAGGCTCCCATCTTTTCAAAAAAAACCTCTCAACCCAATATCTCTATTCCTAGCCTACCTATTTCTCTTCTGGTCTTCAAAGCCGTACTTCTCAAAACACATCCTATCCTTATTACCCATACACTCTGCAACTCTCACCACTACGTTATATTCTTTCCACGGTTAGCAACTGCTTCAACACTTCCAAATTAAATATTTTTTGGTCCTCATTCTACTCATCCTCTCAGCATAAAACACTGTTTTCCATACCCTTATGTACAATATTTGTCTGATCTCAGCTTTCATGGCACCATACTCTAGGCCCTTCTTCTGCATCTCCAGGCCTTCATTCTCTAGCTTCTTTCCCTCTAGCCCCTAAATATTGTACCTCAGGGCTCTGCCCTAGGCCTGTTTTTCTATCTGAGTATTCATTCTGATTGCTTTAAATATATGTGAATAATGCACAAATGTATAGCCCAGTCCTCCCTTCTGAATTCCAGTCTCATAGATCCAGCTTAACTCAAATATCTCATAAGCATTTTGAATTTGATATGGCCAGGATTTAATAATAGATCTTACTTCCCCAAATCCAACCCTTCCTCAAGTCTTCTTCATCTTATAAAATGGCACTACTGGTGCAGTTGCTCAAGCTAGAAATCTGGGGGTCATCCTCGACCCTCTTTCTTACCCTTCCACATCTCAACTATCACCAAGATCTGCCCATTGTACCTTATCTTGATCTCTGCTACAAACATGTCAGGCCAAGCCATCACCTGCTCTCACCTGGCTTCCTGCAGGAACAAAACAACTGTTGTCCCTGTGTTCATGGAGCAGCTGGAGGAAGCTATGCTACCTCATCAGCCTCCTCCATTTGCCTGTTTCCTTCCTCATTTGGCCCTGGGCACGTGCATACTTTTTCATTTCATTATCAGATCTTCCTTACTTCAGGACCTTCATACATACTGCCCTTGATCCGAATGTCTTTTTCGCTAACCATTCTGTTTCTCTACATATTTCTTCTTGGCTAGTCCTTTCACACCTTTTATGTCTTAGCTGAAATGTTTTCCTCCCACAGGTTTTCTCTAACCAAAATCCTGAATGTTGGTCTTCCACCATTTTACACTGTCATAACACAATTTTAAATTGTATATATTTTTAAAATTTTCATATCATTTCCTCAGTAGGACTAAAAACTCCATGAGGCCATGAACTGTGTTTATATTTTTATGACCCTATATTTAGTACTTAGTGCAATGCCTAATAATATTAGTGAGTGAATGGAATGCTGTCCTCTTTGTCCTAACAGTCACAGCTTGGCAGGGTAGCAATACCTGTTTTTTATACACTTCTATGCCCCTCTCATAGTGACATGAAAATATATCAATCTTTGGAATTAGACCGGCTCTGACAGCTACTTGTGAATGCACTGTATGACTTCAAGCAAGTGGCTTAACCAATGTCTCCCATCCTGGGAAGTGGGAAAATATTGTTTTATCTTATAGTAATATAATGAAAATTCAAATGACATCATGTATGTAAAGTGCTAACATAAAGTGCTGTGGTTTTAATGGTGGTGTCCCTCCAAAATTCATGGTGGATCTTACTTCCTGATGCAGCAATGTTAAGAGGTGTGGCCTTTGTGAGGTGATTAAGTTGTGAGGGCACCACCTTCATGAATGGGCTTAATAGCCTTATAAAAGAGCTCAGGGTTAGAAGAGAGAGCACCCTTCTTGAATCTCCATCCCTTCCACCACATGGCAACACAGCATTTCTCTGCTCTGGAGGATATAGCAACTAATTACCATCTTGGAAGTAGAGTCTTCCTCACAAGTTCATAAAAATCCTGCTGGTACCTTGATTTTGGACTTTCCGGCCTCCAGAACCATGAGATATAAATTTCTGTTCTTTATAGATTACCCAGTCTTTGGTATTTTATTATAGCAGCACAAATGGACTAAGACATAAAAGTATTCAGTAAAAGTTCCCTGTCTTCCACGCCTTCCCGTAAACTTCAAATTCTTCTTACCCAATAGATACACATGTACACATACAAAATTTGAAAATATGAGACTATCTATCCTGCCCTCCTGAGTTTTTCTGATTATGCTCATCCCACTGTGAGTTTTGCCTGTAAAGAATAAGATACTTAGCCAGAGAACATTTATAGCTTTAAATCAAACATTTAACTCTAGTACTAAATAACTGGAATTTATCTAATAAAGACACCTTCTCAAGAATATTTGGAGATAACGCAAAGCAGGAAAATCTGTCAATAATATTATTTGATAGCACAGAAGACATTGCTTAAAAGAAAACACCAGATGGCAGCACCAGATGCTGGAGATGTGTCTGATGGGGCTTTAACTCCAACCTGAGCATCGAGATGCCGAAAGTAGCTTAAAACTGTATTCAGAGAGACAATCATTTATAGAAAAGATAGTTCCTCTTAAGAAAGATCATATATATTTTGCAATATAGAACAAGGTTTTTAGGAACAGTGTTTCACATGTTACAAGTGAAATCCTAAGAAAATAACCCCAAGCCTTACCTAATAAAAAGTTTTTAGGCAGAAGTGTCATTTTGGTTTAAGTTATATTTAATTAGCTCTATTCCAATTAGCTTGAAAGAGCCTAAAGCTAAAGAATGAATTACGATCAGCTTCTAAAAACAGGCAAAATTTTATCAGCTATTAAATGTGAATATTAAAATTTATTCATATTAAAATAAATGATCATTACTTCTATTATTATATTTCTCAGCATAGCTTAAAAATCATTTACTAAAGTAGACATAAAAGAATCTCATTAAATAGATGTGATATTAAAATTTAAAATGTTAGCATATGATTTGGTCCGTATAATGAATCAAAATTTCATCTGGAATTGACACCACTTTTACATTTTAGCTAAATTGGGTATTATCCTTCCAGGATTTTAGAGGAAAGAAAGGAAATGCGATGCTGCTCATTACACCATGAAATACATATACACAGTCCCAGGACTGTTCACCTTTTAAGCAAAAATCCACACTGAAGGTTTTATTCCTCTTAAATACTGTTTAGTGTCCTTCACAACTTTCCTGTGAGATCACGTAGAGTGCATTCAGCCCTATACTTTGGATGAGAAACAATGAGACAGTTCAAGCCAATATATTGGTTAGAAGGTAATGCAAAATGCCCACTGAGATCTTGGAGCAGGACTTATCTAATCGGTGTTTGTGTTTAGATTTGATAGAAGGATCGCAGGAGCATCTGTGTCATGAGGGACCTGAGCCAATCTATGTTGGAGAAACATTCTGAGGGAAAGGTAATTCATCCTGCCAGTGAAACAGTGACTGTGGGGTCACTGGAGTGAATTGTTTCCCAAGTACTATAATCATGGTTCTGAAACTATTTCTCTCACCTGAATCCCTTACAAAACTGAATCCCGTGAGAATGTGAGGCAAAATAGTTGATTCTAATCTGAAATCAGACCAAGGATTCCAGAGGGAAATCATCTGAATTGTAAGAAGGAATGTATGAGTATCACAGGCTGCCAAAAGTCGGCTGTCACAGACAGATGAAATTCTGAAATCTAATAATCATTAGAGTAATGTTCTTTATGGAAAATGAGTAATTCATAGCACTATTAAAAATTTAATGATAAAAAGAAAGAAAAACATCTATAGGCAGGATCAAATCATAATTAAACTACACTGTGGAGGAAAGGCTTTCTACTGAAAGCATTATGAAATGGTAAATGTCTTCTCAAAGGAAGGGCTAAAGTCCACTGCTTTGAAAGATCTTATGTTCCCTGGCAGCTTGAGTTTTCTCCTTTGTAACTAACCCAAGCTTGTTTTATGTCTGGCAGCCAAACGGACCCTATGTTGGATGACCTTTCTATGCCCTCTACTGAAGCTTGTGTGGTCCCCAAACAGGCCAGCACACATCTGACAGTGGTCGGGGCCAGTTTCCCACTCACATGTGTGTTCTCAGGCCTGAGAGCAGGGTTGGGTGTGCTCTGACGTAGCCATGTCCTCTAGACTGCCTCCCCCTACTCTCATCTAAATCCATGAGTTGCATCACTGAAGGGCCTTCGCTGGCTTCTCCTGACATTCTTCCCTCCAGACAACCGGGTGAGTCAGGAAGGTGTCTCCTTGGGAAGCTGGAGCCCTAAGCCAGCCACTTTCAGCCATCGTGACTGAGTAAGAACATGCTGTGCTCAGCCTGTTGGCTCCACTTTTGAGCACAAAGTATGTGTAACAACAACAAGCACAAGAATCCTGACCACACGCTTCCCTATCTCTAGATCTGTAATGAGAACATTTGAAGTAAATGCATACAATCAAGAAACAGGGCTGTAAGGCAGAAAGCGAACAGAGTTGTTGATTTGTGGCCCTGAGACACAGATTCTTGTACTCTCTGACTCCAGACCCCACACGTTATAGAAGAAAAGCAAGAGACAGAAGGTGGGAAAAACAGGTCATGTTTATGAAACCAGCTTGAAGACCATGCCACACTGAGAAGTTTGGTTTTTCATTCGGCAAAGAAACTAGCTGTTTTTTCTTCAGTATTCATCGGAAAACTTGCCCAGCAGCTGTGAGTGACTCTTCAGCTTTCGAATCATTGTCTTGGAATCTTCTTAACCAGTAAGACCATACTCATTTTATTTTAAACAAGGAATTTAGAAGAAAAGGACTAGATAGTCCTCAAAGTAATAAAAAAGAAAGAAAAATCAAATTAGAAATAAGGGATGCCCCCTCCCCAACTAATTCTTTTGGTTTAATCTTTTACAGTAGCTTGTATAATCTTAGTTTTCTTTTCTTTTTTTCTGTTCTTTTTTTTTTTTGGAGATAGAGTCTTGCTCTGTTGCCCAGGCTGGAGTGCAGTGGTGTGATCTCAGCTCATTGCAACCTTTACCTCTTGGATGCCAGCAATTCTCCCTGTCTCAGCCTCCTGAGTAGCTGGGACTACAGTCACACGCCACCACATCCAGCTAATTTTTGTGTTTTTAGTAGAGATATATTGGTCAGGCTGATCTTGAACTCCTGATCTCAGGTGATTCACCCACCTCAGCTTCCTAAAGTGCTGGAATTAATAGGAGTGAGCCACCTGACTGGCCTAATCTTAGTTTTCTTAAGAATCCATTAGCCCTGTGGGCTGGGCTTTTAAGTAGCAACCCATGGAAAAAAGCCTTTTACCACTTTCTGTTTCTCACAATTTGATATTCTGTAAGGCTGACACAAGACAGTACATCCACTATCTGGTTTAATTACAGAACAAAGAACCTGGACCAGGCCCTATCGTGCAGGTAGCCACCCTTGTAAGCATCTCTCTCCAGTCCTTATCTTGGTGAAACTTTAGATAAAACCCTAAAAACTCTTTGCCATTCAAGTTGGGGATTCCTGGGGTCATGCTTACTAAGAATGGCCCAAGTGGGGGGTCAGGGCCCTATATTCAGCCTGAACACAGGACACAGAGAAGCAGCAGGAAATAAGCACCTCCCAGAACATAACCTAGTTGCTTCAGTGTCTACACTAGGGTTAATTTCCTACTTACTACAACCATATAAATATCAAAAGAAAAAAATTTGCTGTATTTACAGAGCATGTGTATTTTTGGGAGTGCTTCAGTGTTTAATTGTTGCTAAAGTCATTTGGGGTTTTTGACATAGATTCTATTTTAGTAAGATAAACTCAGCATAACCCAGCATTGCCAAAAATGAATTCCTAAGGTAGATGACTAAAATAAACCAGCAATAAATATTGGCTGTTGGAAGGGAATTATATTATATCCCTGTAATGTAGACACAGCATTAATGACTCATTTTCAAATTACAGTCTCTCCCAGGAATTATTTGTATCAGGGATCAGGGAAGAAAGCAGTTTGTTTCTCCTTCTTTTAAACAGTGGAATTGAAGAGGAATATGAACCCATCAGGCAAGGATGTTCTTGTACCTATTTAGCCAAGAGAGATACAGGCCCTGGAGTCCAACAGGGAGTTAACTTGAACAGGCTGCATTGAGGCTGACATAAGGCATTTGTAGAAAAAATACTAGGGGCTGAGGTGGCTGATTCTGGGGTAGTTTTCTCTCATTCCCTTACAGGCAGAGGGTGCCACCAGGTTCACCTAATGCATCTTATGTGGCGTGAATGATCTTATCAGTTACACTGGGTCCTGCTATGTTCCTTTGTTGCTTGGAATTAGTGGACTCTTTGAGGCCTCCTTTACTCCCTAAGGTCAAATTCTGATCTTTTGGCCCATGAGGTTGAGTTTTACAACTTGTCTGGTGTACCAGAAGGCAGTCTGAGGCAAAGGTTAGGCTACAATTTGGACAGGGCACAAGCTGAGCTTGACTTGGTCGCACTTGGTTGGACTGCAGAGTCAGAAGGGGCTGAGGCTTCTGTGGGAGTGGCCTCTGGAGCTCCACGGGAAGCCGGTCATTTTCCATTGTCCACTTTTCCAGGCATTTGGGCTCATGAATAGGAAGGGATAGGGTGCCAAATTCCCTACCACAAATGTAGCAGATAACCATCCTTGGTCGGGCTGGGGTTCCACCAGGGGCTTTCCTGAGGCCAGTAAGATGATCAGAACTCTTAGAGTGTGGTGCTCTGGAACCTTCACCCTTTGGCTTGCAACTTCTCTGATGAACAAGAAGATGACCTGGCAAGAATGTGTGGCCACAGGATTCACAGGGCAGCAGCTGAGCCTGGGCACTCTGAAATGCAGCCTCATTAGTTGCCTGAAGACTGGAGGACCCACTGCCACCGAGAGACTGTGGCTTGGAGGGTTCTGCCCTCCTCAAGTGCTTGGGCAACTTGCTGTTTTCAATATGCCACTTCTGTAAGCACTGGGGCTTGTGAATGGCAATTGACTGGGACCCAAATTCTCGACCACAGATATAGCATACCCGCAATCCAGGCCTGCGAGCAGGGATCACAGGGGGGCTAAGCTGGCTTTCCGACATAATTCTTGTACTTGATGGTTTTGATAGTATCACAGTTCCAGGTCTCTTTTTCTGAGTGTCTGTCTTTATCTTTTCACCAGGATTAACTCTCTCTGTTTCTGGCGAAAGGCTAGAATAAGAGTCACTAGCGAGCAGCCCAGCTTGGTTGATAAGGAAGGTAGGTTCTTTAGAATGGTGGAAAATTTGTTGTAACTTATTGGAAATTATTTTCTTCTTTCCTCTTTCCATTAACAAAGATGCCTTTCTTAAGGGTTTGCTCTGATTTCAGGCCAGACTCACTTTGGGCTTCTGCTTAGAGTGGAGGTTAGTGAGGTTGGTTGTCCTGGGGTTCACACTGTTGCCAGTACCTTATTCCCACAGACCATGACTCAGAGCTTCATTGCAGGGCAGCAGTCTGGAATGTTGGAAAGTCCTCATTAAACCTGAGATGTCTCCAAGATCTGTGGAGGGGCGTGAGAGACATAAGAAGTTATTATGTACACACACACACGCACACACACACACACACACACGTTGGATTGTAAACTGATAAAGGCCAATGAGTTTTTTTGCGTTTTTTTTTTTGCTTGTTTTAAACATTGAACTTGTATACTTTTTGACTAGCATAGTAACCAGTACATGGGATTTGGTCAGTAAACTGAAATAAACCTGAGGAACTCTTCCATCATCAATTGCACTACCACTGTGTTGGAAATAGTGCTCTGCCCAGGCTGGGGCGCAGTGGCTCACACCTAATCCCAGCACTTTGGGAGGCTGAGGCAGGTGGATCACAAGGTCAGGAGTTCGAGACCAGCCTGACCAACATGGTGAAACCTGTCTCTACTAAAAATACGAAAATTAGCTGGGCGTAGTGATGCACGCCTGTAATCCCAGCTACTCAGGAGGCTGAAGCACGAGAATTGCTAGAACCCGGAGGCAGAGGTTGCAGTGAGCCAAGATCGAACCACTGCACTCCAGCCTGGGCGACAGAGCAAGATTCCGTCTCAAAAAAATAAAGAAAATAAAAAAAATAGAGCTCTGCCCAAAAAGTTAACTTGACAATTACAGCACATCATAGATACAGATGACACAAACCAACAGAGGCTGAGACCAGGGTGGTGACACCATAGAAGAGAAAACTGCGAAATGTGAAAATTAATGAAATCAGCAGGTCATACAAAAAGACCCCTTGGGCCCCACAGAAACTTCCACTACATCAGAGATGCTTAACTTCTTAGTGACATGGATTCCTTTGACAATTCTGTGAGGCCTATGCACTTCTCAGAATAATATTTTTGTCAGCAAAAAATAAAAATGGTTGCTCGCACGGGTGAAATCAGTTTTACTGAAGTAATTTGTCAAATATTTCTAGTTGTTATATGCATTTTAATTGAGATAAAATTTTGTCACAGACTTCTTGAGTGTCCATGGACCTGAAGTTAAGAACCCTTGCAGAAGAAGTAATTGAAGAATGAATCTTATAAGGATTATCAGGATGGCCCTCAGAAGGACAGAAAAGTCTTGTAACACATCATGTATTCACTTTTGTTTATTATTGGCATAGGGTATTAATTAAGTGTAGCTACAATTCTCCAGCAAAGAGTACAGCCTAGGCCGGCACCCATTCTGGTGGGATATCTGCAGATCTTTCATGGGATGATGATACACAGATGACGCTTGGGGCTCTTTTTTTTTGTAAGTATCATACTTACTTTCTTGTTTATATATGTGTGACTTCTAAATATTTTTTAAAATATAAAACAAAGGCACTGGATTCCCCAAACCAGAAGAAGTGGCTGGTTAAAAATCTATTTATGGGAAGAAGCCTATATTTTTATATTGGGAAAAGTCATGAGTAAATTTTACCAGGAGTTTATAATCTGGCTCCCCAAAAAGATGATTTTAAGAAGCCTCAGGACCTTATTCATTTCCTGAAGGATGACCCAGATCAGGGTGAAATCCTCTAAAGCATCCATTCTTAACCACAGAAGGAGCAGCCCCTGGTGTGAAGCTGGCTCCTACACATCATGGCAGACACTCCAGTTCAGGCAGTGCAAGACCAGCAGTCCTGTAATATGGAAACCCTGGGAATTAGGTTTGATAAGGAACAAAAAAGAGCTGTGAGATCTGTGCCCAGCTCCTGTATTTTGATGCCAAGAAAGGTCTGAATCCTTCCCTTTAAGAGTATCAAATCAGGTTTGGCATGGAGAAGGAAGTTATTCTTCATTTTGACAGATTCCAAGACAGTAATATTAACAGATGTGGCAAAAGTATGTGTTGGCCCCAGAGCGGCCAGCACAAAAAATAAAACAGAGAAATTTATCACTTGATCAGTACCATCTAAAAGAGAAAGTAGATCTATGGAACATAGAAATAGGGTAAAATTATTTCATTAGGTTTTTAAACCAGCCTATGCAGCCTATGGGTAATTTCCACAAACCACTCTGCTTCATTGGCTCTGTTCACCAAGGAATTTTAGTTTATCATTTTCCTTGATACCAGGAAATTGCAGACACGAATATGACTTAAGACAGATTAGAATAATCAATGCAAGCAAATAAATCTCCTTCCCCTATATTTTCTCTGTCTCTGTCACTCTGTCTCTGTTTCTCTCTCTCTCTCTCTCTCTCTCTCTCTCTCTCTCTCTCTCACACACACACACACACACACAGTCCTATTCCCAGCAGATTAGAATACTGAGAAATCCCCATGACTTTCCCCAGCAACCCCTCCATCTCCCTTTTTATAAGATAAGAGAAGTAATATTTATTGAATGCCAGTTATGTGCAAAATATTAATGATTTTTTTGTAAACATAATTTTAGTTAATTCTCAAATCATTATGAAGCACATATTATTATTTCAACTTTGTAAGTAAAGAAACCAACTCAGGAAAGACAAGTGATTTGCCCAAGGCTGTCAGTTTCTAAATGACAGAACTGAGAATCAATTCCAGCTCTCTTTGGCTCCAATACGTGGCTCTTTCCATTATTCATTCTGCCTAAATTCCTCCAGCAGAGCTTCTTCCCTTTAGTTTTATCTCTGTTTTAATGTACTATCCATATGACTCAGGGGAAGGTAACTAAGCTCTCACCAGCTGTTATGCTTCCTTTTAGGAGAAGGAAGAGACAAGAGGGAGGAGGGCAGATAAGGCACAGAGAAGAAATCTCTGAGAGGGAAAAAACAGAAGAGAGAGGCTCTGAACACAATGTTTTTAATGTTGAGTGACAGGGGCCATTTTTTTGTAGGTTCGGGGCTACATCTGCAGGTTTGGTCTCTGGGCATATTGCGTAATGCTGAGGTTTGGAGTACTCATGAGTCCATCTCCCAGGTAGTAAGCGTAGCACCTAATAGGTAGTTTCTCAGCCCTTCCTCTGCTTGCATGCCCAGTGTCTGTTGTTCTCATCTTTACGCCCACGTGTACTTGACGGTTACCTCCCACTTATAAGTGAGAACATGTGACATTTAGTTTTCTGTTTCTGCATTAAGAATCACTTGATTTTGCCATATACAGTGTGTTCTAGATGTAGTTTTTCCTGAGTGATGTGCAGTGCAGATTCTTTTCTTAATTTCACCAGTATCTTCAGAAAAATCTACCTAACCAGCAGAGGTAAGGACCAGCTGTGGGCATGGAGCAGATCAGCAATGAATGATATGTTTTGTCCGTCTTTATCCTGGGCACAGGATAAAAGTGAAGGCTTCCCCAAGAGGCCAGGTGATGCTCAGTTTGAAGCCATGTCACCGTTTTGATTAGGGATAGATCTTACTGCACAGAAGCATTTGTGCACTGCAAACATTTTCTCTGCAGCAAACATGATGAAACATTACAAAATGTCCATTTGAATCTTCAACTTTTCTTTTTCTATCATCCCTTTTATCCTCCAATGTTTTCCTGAATTTTTTTCTCTTATGATCAGTAAAGGTAACAAAATATGAAAGATGAGGTAGCTGGAAGCCAGTGACATTTTTGCAAACAGAGGTGTCTTATGGAGAAATGCATCATGTTTCTGCCGGTGACTATGCAAAGGCCACATGCCATGGCACAGCAGTGTTTGTTGCTCTCCCTTTATAAGTTAGTTCTAAAAGCAAAAGTGCTGGAAAACACTAAATGCATATACTTAAATCACCTAAGAAATTGGCCTGTCACCCAAAACGTCATCAAGCAGTGTTGCTAGGTATTACAGAGAACCACTTTGTAAAGCCAGCTAGTTTTACCTCAAGCGTCTCTCGGGAAATTTCACTCAGTTGGCCTGAATTATTCGTTTTGAACATATCTGCACATAGGACATTTAAAGACTGCCTTGGAAGGCATCACTTTTTATCAACATGATGTCATTTTTCCATTGTCTTCAGGGTTCATGGGAAGGGAGAGACAAACACACAAAGATGAATGTAGTAACTGCCCCCCCCAAAAGCCATTTTGGCATTAGCAGGTGTCTCTTTAAAAGAGAGGGAAGAGAACACAATGAAAAGTGTGATCGTATCTTTTAAAAGACCATGTAGTCCATTGAAACAAAAGAAATATAGTTAATACATGACATGACCCCTTCTCCATTAGTATTGAATTCAAATTCTTCAAATGGACAAAAATATAAATAAGAAAGATGGAATTGGGGCTGATGGTGGCTCTGAGCAAGATTCTAAAATAGAGGAGATTCATCTTCAATATTCTTTATCTGCCCCATTCGGCAAGCTCCACTCTCTAGCCTGGTATTGTTATGGGCTTACCAATCCTTCTTACCTACGAAATCTTGCTTTCAAGGAGGAGCTGATGGACTCACTCACACCAAAGCTTATAATTGATCAAGTAATATCCCTTCCAGTGTCTGGCAGAGACAGTTAGTTCCTTAGCAATAGCCATTCTACTCAACTCCCTCAACTAATAGACCCCAGTTTTCAGCTGGGCACATCTACAGGCTCCTTTGTAGTTAGTGAAAACATTGTGTGGAACTTTTAAGAAAAATTCTTGAAAAGGAAGAAGAGCACAACTGCTTCTCTTCCTTTCCTTCTTACTGATGGAAAGGACTAGCGCTCTAGCAGCCAGATGAGAACAGATTTCATTTATGTAACCCTTGATATGACAGAGCAGAGACCTGGATGGACTTGGGTCCCTGATAATGCTGGAACCATCATAGAAGCCCTGGAGTGCCTTCCTTGGACTTTATTTACATAAGAAAAGTAAATTTTTATTTTTATTTTAGCCGTTTTTAAGAGTCTGTTATTCACATAGAAGCCTAATACTAATTGAGAGATATCTGTATTTTAATAGTGATAATTAGCACTACTTAATTCTAATAATATTATTTCAAAATTCAGAATTTTTTGATGAAGGAATTTTTTTTGAGGGAATAGAGGTTTGGGTGCAAAATTGACTTATCAAATATACACTTTTTCTTAAAAATCAGAAATTTAAAAAATTGATACTATAAATACCGTATCAGTTTTTCTTATGAAATTGATTCATAACACTTCTTTTTTTAAGAAAAAAATTTAATGACTATTTTGTATAAAAAAAAAGCCAATTTTTTACCAGGAGCTTCTTAAAGAGCTAGCAGATAGCAATATTTTGCCCGTTATTAACTTATTGTCTCGATACTTCCAACCTTCTTTTCTATATTTAGCTTTATAATACAGGTACTGGGACTCTGCACAGCCCATTTCTGCTTTGCAGGCTGGCTCTGTGTTATGCTCTGCCAACAGGAATAATGGAAGAAGAATGCAAGAATTGGGGAGCACGAGGGCATTTAATCCTTTTAAAGTCTTCCTGTGTGTGTGTGGTCGCTGTGAGCATTATTCCAGCAACACTTCTCTACTCCTGCAGCAGCAGTTCTTTTCAGTAGCAGCAGCTGAATCCAACCAAGTTTGTAAAACCAGGCGAACTGATCCTTCCCCACCAGATGTAATCACCAGCCAGTTTGCGCCTTCTCCTTGGAGATCTGGTTTTCAACTCCATAGGGTGCCTCTTCTAAGTTTCCAAACTTTTAATAATTCGAATGGATGTAACAACCCTCAAAATACAAGTAATAATCTGTGATATTCAGGCTGCATATTACTTAAATATTACAATAAATATAACTGTAAATTAATTCTTTCATAATATCTTACAAAATAAGATGCTTATCTGAACATTTAATCCTCAACTCATTCAGACCACTGAAAATACATTTTTGTAATTTTTACACTATCACCATGCTTTAAAAGCTAGAAAGTATTGTTCTTCCATTTTCCAGTAACTGAACAAATTCATTAAGGGAAACCTGCTGTTTTAAGTATGCTTGTATTTTGCTAAAGTTTATATGACGCTCTTCACCTGCTGAACCCTCAGCCACAAGGCCATCACTGCCACAGAGGGAGCCACAGCAAAGTGACCCTACTCATAGGCCAAGGATGACCAGGAGTGTCAAGGGCCGCTGGGCAGCTGATCTGGCTCACTCTGGTTCTGCACACTCTCTTCTAGGCAGCATCTGGTCCAGTGGTATCTGCATACCTTTGCCAGTCTGATGTAAGTAGGACAGGCCATGTGAGAGCAGCTGGGACCTAGAGGCAGTATGGCTTAAGAAATATAGGAGCAGCATTGAAAGGTAAAAAGTGGAAACATTTTCACAAAAGCCATTTAGCCTGAGTCATGGCTTTGAGAAAATATTGGCATTTATAGACTGATTATAAATAATGAAAAATTTCCTTTTCTTTGTCTCTCCTTCATTGTGAATAATTTTAAGCCAATAAATCAGTTCTTTCACTTTCACTCAATCTAATTGTCAGGTATGAACATAATGGTCTATGGTGTTACAAAATCTATGAAAAAAATGGGAGAAATGCACTTTGTGTGCTTCTAACTAGAGCTCTCTGCAAAGGCATTTTATGTTGTTAAAGCTTATAATATCACCCTGTGAAAACTACTGTTAGATCAAGCCTGTAATTTTCACTCTATATTGAGTATCCAAATCACAGAGTACCCAAGAGTCATGAATGCCACACAGGTATGATCGTATAATTGTAATATTGACATTTGCTGTGGTGGAGCACTGGTTACACAAACCGTCAGTATAATCACATTAGAGGCCTATAATATATAGAAATTCAAAGGATAGGCCAAAAAAGAAAAAAGTGGAAGAGTTAGGCTGTCAAATAACAAGTCTTCAAAGGAATTTCACATGCCATATTTTCTCACAGATAATTTTATTCCAACAGAGTAGCTCTATACCAACATGTCTTTTTCAAGATTTTTAAGCATTGGCTCATAGGCACATCTGGCCCATAGATATGTTCCTTTTAGACTGCAAAAAGTCAAAACTGCTTGACTTAGTCCCCATTATTTTAAAATGGGGAGATGTTACATAAAATAAGGATTTTTGGTTTCTCTTGAAAAGTAGAAGAGCTGACCAAATAGAGCCCACATTCCTGTGCGACAATATCCAACATAAGCTGATGCTGAGTAGGAGCTATACCTGTGGCTCAGAGCCAGCCTTTGCTCTTCCAAAGCTGCTCACTAGCCTGACTCACTAACTTATAGTTCATGCTTCAGCCTCAGAGGCATTTCAGCTTGTGACCCTTTGTGACTCTTGCTTGAAAGTGTCCTGTGGAGACATTTTTCTTCTTAATTAACTACTGAAAATCACTTCAAGGAACTGAGAATTCAACTGAAGTCTTTTTTTATAGGATATAATTGTTATAAACACAACATATTTCTTAGTAAGTATTTAGAATATTTAGAAAGGAATCTTCCTAATGAAAGTAGATTAGGGCTGAAATGCTTGGGTCTAGGAGGGAGGGTAAAATCCAAGAAGAAAAGATAGAATCAGTGACTAAAGAAGGAATTGCTATAAGCTATGGAAGGGTTATAGAAGATGATATATACCTAACTTCAGAGAGACAAAGCAGCCAGTGTTTAGAACAGCTACAGGTGGGATTACAGAAGAAATAAAAAGAAAACAGGGAAACACAGACAAAATTGTGTTTAGTGAATCATCTAAACTTTTGGAGGCATTCCCATAATTATTTATTTATCAGTTGATGTCTTAAGAGCTACTCTTTTATTTAAGCCAATGGACTTTACTATTAAATGACTCCCCAGATGACGACTGTCAAATGTCTTATATTATTCATTTAAAGAAAGAATCAGCCAATTAAAATAACCATAAATAAGCTATCAGCAATATAGATCATAGTTGGATCATAAAGATTTGCTCTGGAAATAACTTTATAAGAAAATTATGCTTCCTCATGGGGATTACAGGATTTGGTATGCTTTTTCTTTCTGCCAAGCTATCCATTTTGTTGAGAAGTATCTATAAATTAGTTTCAACTGAAAATGTGTAAGAACAGTACAGCAGCCCCTTCTCAACCTAGAATGAGATCTACGGCCATCAAGTGTCTAAAATTGATGTATTATTATTTTTTTAAATTGGGTGGAAAAAAACCCACAGATAACCATATTTTAGTATCTACATTTTAAAGGAGTTGCAAATAGATACATGTGTTTGCCAGCCCCCACTATATGATATGCTTGCACAGAGTTCCCACTGTCTTTATGCTCTTGATTTAGTTGAACTCAGTGTGACACTTTCGGCACAGGCTTCTGAGCCATAGTGTGTTAGTATCAGAAGTATGGTCACTAAATTTAGTGTGTCCAGGTGGAAAAACACGTTGAAGAATACAGTTGCACATCAAGGGAGCTGCTTGGCCAGCACAAATTGGCATAAGAGAGATGGGCTCACTGAATTCTGAAGGAACCTTTCTAACATATCACCCACTTACCTTACAACAGTATCAAAGTTGTGCCTTAGTTCTGTCCATCTCCAGGAGGTTAGTGCCTCCTGGAGCCCGGCTAACACTTAAACTGATCATCAATACCATGCGTTACAGACATCAGCACCTCAACACCCTTTGTGAATAATGTGGTCTCCACCCAAAGCTCTTTCTGAGGAAAATGCCTGGGAAGGAAGTCAAAAACTGCAGAGTCCAAAAGGCAGGCTGGGCTTCTGTCTGCAAGGATGAATGTTCCTCTATTTTCTGATATCCTTGCCATGACCTCCCTGGTGGTGACTCTGGAGACCTGGCAGTTTGTATGTGCCCACAGGCTGAAGGCGGCTTCTGAACATGGGCTTTTTGTTACTTTCTCCTCACACCTCTTATCTTTCTATGTGAATAAATCATCAAAATACTATTGTTATACCATTTGACATCGCTGAATCTTGGCAACAAGGCACTCTTTCATTGGCCACATGGTTAGAGCTCACTGATGATTCAGAATCCTCAGCCCTACAAATTCTCATTTCTCATGAAAGCTTGTATAAGATATCCCCTGCTGGAGAAAACCACCAGAATGAATCTCCTATTGTCTAGAGAGAACTTGCTCATTCTTTGTTTCCCCAGATCTAAACCAAACAAAACATGCAACATGGTGATGGTTCATTTAAAAACCTTTTCAACTTATAGTTTAAATTTTTCGTGGTTCAACATTTATTGAAAGCCTCCTTCCACCCCATTCCCAATAACTCTCAACTGTCTTGTTCTGTTTGCCCTTAGTAAACAAAAAGATCATGTGTATATTTTAAGTCACACATAAGATTAGAAATATTAGGATATTTGATGGGAAGAGTTTAATTTAAAATCAACTTTGTGGATGCTGATGTTTCCTATCTTTCTTGTGTTTTCCAGAGGCTCTTTTTTCCCACCTTCTTCTATTTCATTTTGCTTCATTGTTTCCACTGTCTGTCTGAGATTTAAGTTTAGGACAACCCAACAAAAATATCCAATAAGGACAAGATGCCATTAGAAAGAGAGTGAAGGATATAGCACCTCATGGTTGTCACCACTGCTAAGGTCCTCTGGATTTTCCATTTGGCTGGAGAGATAAAGGCAATGCCAACAATTCCAGCTCACTACTAGAAAAATGTGGTTCATATTTTAACTTCATTTTATTCTGGAGAAAGGAATATTAGAAGTGATGTGCTCAGTTTAATTTCATGAGTCATCAAATGTGGAGAAAATCCCCAGTGAGAAAGAGAATCCCCCGTAGGAGAAATTTGAAGTGTGGAAGGGCCTCAATTCGTTGTTCCAAAGGAGGAGTCTAAGAGCCAAAAAATGCAGGTACTTCTTGAAGCCAGGAAGACCAAGGAAACAGATTCTCTCTTACTGCCCCGAAAAGAAAGATGATCTTGCTATGGGCTGGCTGTGATGGTTCATGCCTGTAATCCCGGCACTTTGAGAGGCCAAGGCGGGAGGATCACTTGAGGTCGGGAGTTCAAGACTAGCCTGACCAACCTGGTGAAATCTCATATCTGCAAAAACTTAGCCAGACGTGGTGGCACACACCTGTAACCCCAGCTACTCTGGTGGATAAAGCATGAGAATATCTTGAACCTGAGAGTTGGAGGCTTCAGTGAGCTGAGATTGTGCCATGGCACTCCAGCCTGAGTGACAGACTGTCTCAAAAATAAGTAAATGGAAATAAAAGCTGAAAACACATTTCCATTTTGTGGTGTCATTTTCTATATGGAATACTATCCTAAAATGGATCCCCCTTCCTGCTGTGCCGTGACACTTATGTGTGGCGCCATTAAATGTCCCCTTGGCATCAGTAGGTAGGTCATGGGCATTGCTGTTTATCCAGCTCATACCTATTCTGTATGCTCTACATAAACATGAGCAAAGCAAAGATAAAATTTGGAATATACCATATAAAATAGAACAAGAACATTGGAGATGCTGCCTGTGGTGCCCAGAAAGGAATAGATTTCATTTTAATACAGGAGTGAGACTGAATATTTTGCCTATAATTGAGCCAGTTTTGCAAATTCCCCACAGGTAGAAGAGGGTCAAGCAAGGACAAATGATAGCATTAACATGATGTAGCTATCCAAAGATGGGACGTCCCTTACTCTTTTCCTGCCTGCACGATCCCTCATGAAGAAAGATATACATGGTAGTTTGGATTTCACTGTAGTTTATAGTTTCCTAGGTATATTTCATTCTGTTTTGTTTTATCATACTATGATCTTTTAAAATATATCTTGCCACTCAGATGTTAAGAATTAAAGTTAATTTTTTAGGTTCAATGACATTATAATTGTATTTTTAATTGCAGTTCCTACTGAGATAATTGCAGATTCACACATTGTTGAAAGAAATAATACAGAGATCCCTAGTACACTTGCCCAGTTCCCTCAACAGTAACATTTTGCAGAACTATAGTGTAGATATTATACTATAGTAGCTCAACCAAGATATTGATGTTGATACAATCTGTGGAGTTAAGTCAGAATCCTCAGTTTTATTTGTATTCTTGTGTGTATTAAGCTCTATGTAATTTTATCAACTGTTTAACAAGTATCCACTACTTCTATTTTTAATGAGAATTTATCACATTGATAGCATCTGAATTTTGGTTGGAATTAAATTTCAACATGCATTTTGGAAGGGACAAACATTCAACCATAACACCTAGGGTTTCCAATTCCAGGGTCTAGAAGAGCTCTTCACCTGTGAAGGTTTTCCATGATGGTTTGTGGTTAGCCCAGCTTCTAGAGAATTCCATTTGCCTATGTTCATGGGACACCAATAACAGACATCAGGAACATCCTCTTTTTTTACTCTTCTTCTTTACTTTTCCTGTCCATTTTTGCTTGTAAGTCCTCTCTACAAAGACTGCTCCATTAAATGCAAATATGGCAAATAACTCCTAAGCTGCCTTAAAAGGTTTTTTTCTCTCTCTCTTGAGAAATAATGAGTTTACTCTGGATCCCAGGGTGGAAACGTGCAGATGTGATGTCAGGTCCTTATTTCCTTTCAGTAGGCATTAACAATTTCTTAATATTTCACTTTTGTTCAGTCACTATTCTTTCTTTCCAATTTAAGTATTATAAGATGGTTTTCATTTACTTGTTCACATCATCGTGTTCCCTGTTCTCTAGTGTTTCAAATACCAGGATCTTATAGTACCCTAATTATATAGAAAAAATACAGAGAATAGGCTGAACTACCTGAAGACATTATGAAATCAGTATTTCAAAATGCATACATTTAGGACTTGTCCTGCAAATATCATGAAATAATGACAATTTTTTAGGTCACAGATCTTGATCCTTTTTAGTTGATTGCAAAATTCCAGTTACAAATTTGACAATAAAAAATATGTAGTTACATGAAAGATTATTACATTTTTAGGGAATGACAATGAAGCCTATTTTATATAGGCAAGGAATGGATAGTGTTCATTTAAGTAATTTTAGCTAAAGCAGTATTCCTGTGCTACTTCTAGGAATCTCTGTTGAAAACTTTACTTGGAAACTGCTTAGCACTCATAAATGCACCAATAGTTCAAATAATTAAACTTTGTTTGACATGGTGTTTTACATCGGAAACAGGTTAACTGAAGGGGAAAGTGTGGTTTTAATTTTTGTTGATTGAAATGCCATGTTTCATATATAAGATGGTTCACTTGTGACTGAACAGATAAAGCAATCCCAGATTTATCTGATTTTAATATTTCACAATCATTCAGTATTTTTGAGTGAAAATGCCGTGAACTGATTCAAGGAATGTAAATATTAACTTTTATTACAAATTTATAATTTTTAAATGAACCATAATGTAACTTTATATATTTTTCCATTCTTTCAATGGATATGTATACTTGTCAAGAAAATAAAATTTTATCAGTTATATTTATTATCATGTCACTGAGGACTCTGCTTTCAATTGTTCATACACACGAATACACAAACATATATACACATACACACACACACATACATTACACACCTTATACTTTCCTCTCCATATTTCTTCCAGGTCAAAAGGATGTATTGATAATCATTGTTATAATAGTCATATAGTAATTAATCCATGCCACAATGCCAGTCCATCTGACACTTATTTGGTAATGATATACTGGATTGTAACTAGGTCATATGGTAGTAATAAGGGCAATTGTTGGCTGAGAGTCCAACTGAAACTCAAGATTTGAGTCTTTGCCCAATTGCCTTTTTCTTCTATTTCCAGTCCTCACCACTCTTTATTTTGTTCTTTGTTCATTTCACAATAATTTTACTAAAATAACCTTTTGACTGTATCTTTGAACTTGGGAAAAGTCACATTGGTGGCGAAGCCAGGCTGAGATCATGAGGATGTTTGCCTCTGCCTCAGCTCTTCAAGTAGATTCCCCCTCTTCTTGTGGGTTTGCATGTGAAACGCAAGGTAAAAAATTAGACAATGGGGGAAAATGGGAAAGGCACTAACAGACACTCTAAACAATTTTTTAGTATGCTTTTGTTTCCTATATGATTGCCCATTAATAATTTGGCAGAAAGAAAACATCTTGTCATATTCTATCATCTTCTTACATTTTCCTTCTGCTCCCCTTCTCATCTTAGTATTTTCTGCCTTTGCATTTTAATATATCTCCTTTCCCATGTTTTTCACTCCTGTTTTCATTCTACCCATTTGATATTGTATAACTTCTTGTGATGTTACATCAATTCATGTAAAAGCATTTCCACATCTAGCATTGAAGTGGTTGGCTATTTCTTTTGGCTGTTTTGTCTGCACTCATAAGTCTAATGCCAGGCAGGTGAATGGGTGTAACTCATCATCTGTGGGCTGTTTCAACCATATAGGTGAAGAGCCACCTCCACTCTCAGCCCCCATCTATCTTTTCCAGGGCAGTCACATTTAGCTTCTTAAGCTACAATCACAACTTAAGACTCTGCTGACTAACTGCTGCTCCATGGTTGTCGCACTACTCTCAGAATAAAATCCAACCTCTTGACCTTGAATGCCCTTTGTAACCTGGTACCTCCCTCAGTCTCTGCCTGTCTCCTTTTGCTCTCCCCTTTCTGCACTGTGCTCCATCCATGCTCACCTCTCAGTTCCTCAGACAAGTCAAACTCTCTCTTGCTCTGGGGGAGATTGGGAGAGGGACTGGAAAGAGGCTTTCCACATGCTCTTGCCATTGCAAGAAGAACATTTCAAGACTACAGGTCTTTCAATATCAATGTGCTACTTTTGGAAGGTATCTCATCATTAGAAGGGCTGACAAACTATGGCGCACAAGATAAATCTGGCCATTGTTCAGTTCTTTCGTAAATAAAGTTTTATTAAAATACAGCCATGTTTATTCATTTGTGTTTGTCTTTGACTGCTTTTGCCCTACAATGGCAGAGTGTATGGCCTACAAGGCCCTACCTATTTACTATTTGGGCAAAGGTAAGAAAGTTTTCTAATGCTTCCATTAGAGCATTCAAATTAGATTTTATTTTAACATTAAGACATCGAGTTATTTATCAATGTGAACTTATAACACTCAATGCAACCAGAATCCTACTAAGTGCTGTCTGCACAGAACTCCATAAGGCTTCTGTTAGAGTCTCCTTTCAAACAAATGCTTGCTGTGTTGCACTCTGGACATTCTGTTTGCAGTTTGCCATTCCTTTTAACTGGTTAGCAGCTTGCCTCTTTACATTCTCCCTCTCTGCTGCTCCCAACATAGTATGTTCCTATTACCATATTTGTCTACTATGATATTTAGAAATTGCTTCTGCATGTTTGTAAGACTCAACAGAAATCATCACTGATCCCTCAGGAAGAATGTTCTGGAATTGTTCACATTCTTCACCATTTACAACTTACTTCAAGAATTGCATATAATCCTGAAAATGTATCATTCACCGGATAGTCTGGGAAAATTAAGTTAATACTACATATTTATCTGAATTATATAGCGTCAGAGAAGAAACAACCATATGAAGGTCTAGTTGGTTAAAAAAAATTCTCTTCGAAATAATAGATAAGATTTAAATTCTAAAATAAGCTGGAACTGGGTGCTATGGCTCATGCCTGTAGTCTCAGCACTTTGGGAGTCAGGGTGGGAGGATTGCTTGAGCTCAGGAGTTCAATATCAGCCTGGATAATATAGTAAGATCTCATCTCTACAAATATAAAAATATTAGCCAGACGTGGTTGTGTATGGCTGTCGTCCTAGCTACTTGGAGGACTGGGATAGGAGGATCACTTGAACCCAGGAGGTCAAGGCTGCAGAGAGCTGTGATTGTGCTGCTGCACTCTAGTCTGGATGACAGAGCAAGACCATTTCTCAAAGAAATGAATGAATGAATGAATGAATAAATAAATAAATAAAATAAGCAGGAAAATGCAGCTGATAGAAATAGTTTACATGTTAGACCCAAAAGAAATAGGTAAGTGACAGCAAGATTTAGAAAGGTTGGAAAATATTTTTTCTTAGTTAACATTTGTGTGTTGATAATTTTCTGTCAATTTGTAAGAATATGTGATGACATTTAATCTGATACTTATTTTACCAGATTTAGATTTTTCTCTGTAATTGTGAGAAATATATTGTTAAACAGACAACAGAGTAGACGTTATAAATAATGTTTTCTTGCAGAAATTATGAACAAATAAATATTCTCCTCCTGCTTTTTTCTGCCTAGCATAGTGTCTGGAATATAGTAGGCACTCAATAAATTATTGAATAAATTAATAAATAAAAATTAAGTTCAAGTTACATTCTTTGTTAATGCACTTGAAAAATACATACTTTTTTCCACTGGGATTATGATTTCTGAATAAGTTTATAAATGTAACTATATTTTTGGCTTTTGCTTATTACAGAATCACTTAAAATCAGGTTGTTGCATCAGGAAACATTTGGGCAACATGCAAGAAGGACTGCTCAACCTGATCCTAATTCTTGTATATGGTTCACTGGCAAGCAGTCATGGAAGGACTCAACTTCCACATTTATTTTGAATACTTGCTTCAAGTATTCAAATAATATAAGTTGTCTTCTTAAAATTAATATGCTAATAAGGTTAGACAAAAAGATTCATGTAACAGGATAGATAGTCCAGAAACATATGGTCAATTTACATACATGGTCAATGGTCAATTCATTTTTGATGAAGATGCCAAGACAATTCAATGAAGAGAGGAAAATATTTTTAACAAATGAGAGTGGAACAACTGGATGCACGTAGGGATAAACCATCAACCCCCTACTTTCTTTTTTCTTTTTTTTTTTTTTTTTGTGATGGTTTCTTGCTCTGTCGCCAGGCTGGAGTGCAGTAGCGAGATCTTGGCTCACTGCAACCTCCGCCTCCTGGGTTCAAGCAATTTTTCCGCCTCAGCCTCCCGAATAGCTGGGACCACAGGCACCTGCCACCATGCCTGGCTAATTTTTATATTTTTAGTAGAGACGGGTTTCACCATGTTGGCCAGGATGGTCTCGATCTCTTGACCTCGTGATCAGCCCGCCTCGGCCTCCCAAAGTGCTGTGATTACAGGCTTGAGCCACCACACCTGGCAACTCCCTACTTTCACTACACACAAAAATTAACTCAAGATGGATCATGGAACTAAATATAAAAGCAAAAATGATAAGGCTTTAAGAAGAGAAAAATATTTATGATCCTATTTGCAAATATTTTGTGTTAGACAAAACACAAAAGAACAAAAAGAACTAAGTATGAAAGCAAAATATGATAAATTACACTTTCTTTTAGTTATAAATTTCTGCACATTAAAAAAAGCATTAAGAAAATTACAAGGCAAGACATAGATTGGGAAGAAATGTTTGCAAGACACATATTTTTAAAAATTGGATTTTCTAAAATTTTAACTTTATAAAGTTAAACCTATACCTACCCAATGGTATTGACATTTTAAATAATTACCTAAGAAAAATGAAAGTATATGTCCACCAAAGTCATATGCAAATGTTTACAGTAGCTTTACTCGTAGTGAAAAACTGGAAATAACATAAATATACATCAACAGATAAACGGATACAAAATTATTGCATATTCATACAATAGAATATTGTTTCACAATACAAATGAACAAAGTACTAATATACACTATATGGGTACCTTTGAAAATTGTGCTGCTGAAAAATTCAAATGCAAAAGAAGTATAGGTACTGAATTATTCCATTTATATGAAACCCGACAATAGGCAAAGCTAATTTCTAGTGACAGAAAGTATATCAATGATTGTTTGGTGAGTAGGTGCATTAATGGAAAATTGATTACAAAGATTAATGGACATTTTCTATATTTATATCTTTGTTCATTCCATAGATGTAATTATTTGTCAAAACTCATCAAATTGTGTCCTTAAAATGGGTGCATTTTATTGTATGTGAGTTATACATCAATAAAGAAAACATTTAAAAGAAAAAAGCTATTTTAAATGGGTAAAAGGTGTGAATAGATAATTTTTTAAAAGATACAAATCTTCTAGAAGCTCATGTAAAAGTACTCTATTAGTCACCAGGAATATGCAAATTGTGACCATTGTGACATATGAGTACATACTTATTACAAATATCTACCCTATCACTCATTAATTTCACTCCTGGGTCTGAATCCAGAACAAATAAAAACATGTATCTAATAACACTTGCATGGGCTTCTTTTCCCACATACAAGTGAGATCATATAGTGTTTGTCTTTCCTTATCTGGCTTATGCCACTTCATATAATGTCCTCAACATTCGTCCATGTTGTTGAAAGTAGCAGGATTTTCTTCTCTTTTAAAGTTCAATGATATTCTATTGTATGTTATACCACATTTTCTCTATCCATTAATCTGTTGATAGATAGATAATTTATTCCCATATCTTGACTGTTGTGAATAAAACTGCAATGAACAAGGGAGTGTGGATATCCCCTTAATATACTAATTTCATTTTCTTTGGATATCTACCCAGCAGTGGGATTGCTAGGTCAGATGGTAGTTCTATTTTTAAATCTTTGAGGAACTTCCATACTGTTTTCCATAAGGGCTGTATTAAATTACATTCCCACCGACAGTGTATAAGGGTTCCCTTTTCTCCACATTCTTGCCAACACTTGTTATCGTTTGTCTTTTTCATAAAAGCCATTCTCACAAATGTAAAGTAATATCTCCTTGTGATTTTTATTTGCATTTCCCTGATGATTAGTGATGGTGAGCATCTTCATATACCTACCTGTTGAGTACAATAGTAGTTACCATGGGAGGGGGATGAGGTGAAGGGAAGACAGGCAAAGTGTACAAACCTTCAGCTATAAGATGAGTACATTCTGGAAACCTAACGTACAGCATCATTACTATAATAAATAATTATTATAATTAATAATAACTAAAATGTGCTAAGATAGTAGATCCCAAACATTCTCACCACACCCAAAAATGGTAACTATGTGATATAATGAATATTTTAATTAGCTTGATTATGGTAATTATTTCAAAATGTCTACATATATCAACACATTTCATGATACACCCCAAATATATGCGATTTTTGTCAATCATACCTCGATAAAGCTGGAAAAAAGTTAGACATAATAAAATTAGGAGAAAAATGACTTATGCAAGAATGCTTATAGCTGCTCTAGCTATAAGAGGTCCAAACTAGAAACAAACCAAATACTAATCAATATAATAGATAAGCAAATGTGAAATAAGCATATAATGCAATTATACTTACCTTTGAAAAGAATTGTACTACTGACTTAAAAAGCCACATTGAAATGTTTGAAAAACATTCTGCTGAGCCAAAGACGTCAGTCCAACAATGTAATATATAAGGTATCATTCTGTTCATATAAAGCTTATGAATGGCCAACTATTATTTAGGGGTAGACGTCAAAACAGTGGCCACCTATGGAGGAAAGATTGGCTGGAAAGGTTGTGACGAAACATTCTGGTGTGAAAGAAATGTCCTGTGCCCTAACTGAGGTAACCGTGACATGGTTGTATATACCTGTTAAACTCACTGATTTTAGAAACTTGAATTTAAGAACTCAAGATTGGTTACAATTTGCTCCAGATAGATTTTATCTCAAATAATTAAAAAATACCAGCCAGCCAATTGAGCAATTATAGCCTTTAACATCCCTTTTCTTTCATGGATAATCTGGCTAATAAACATATAGCTCTGAATTAATGTCAAAACCCTACTTTATCTACTTTTCTTTGAAGAAAATTATTTTTAAAATCATTCTTTAAAATACAATTTTATTATCTTTTAGGTATCAGAACATTTAATCCATTGTTCACTCACCATTGCCAGCATCCAAAGAAGTAAAATGATATTTATTGTTTTGTTTAGTAGTATTTGATATTTTTCACTTAAGAACTAATTAGTATTATCATTTGGATTTCTTTTCTATAGCAAAGAAATATTTACTGAATATTGTTGAGAGGCCAATGGAAGAGACCAAGAATATCTAAGAGAGGCAGTTGTTATTAGTTGAAAGGTTTGATATTTAAGACCTACCAGACGACATAGAAAGCACACACCCTGTGAGAGCCTCACCTTGTGACATTTGTTCTTTACCTTTCTATTTTGGCTTTTAGCATGGCATGCTGAGCACCTCTGAGTTTTCAGGAAAGGGGCTGATGGAAACAGGAACAGAATAGCTAGAAGTTCCAAGATTCACATCCCTTCTTGCAGGAGTTGGTGTGTTTGTCAGGCTGCTGAGTAACAGGAACCACAGCCTTTGTCGCCCGGATGTATCCTGGCAACCTGTCAACAGAAGGGAAGGGACTGAGTTCTCTAGTAACTCATGGGAAACAGAGCGCAAAGTATGTCTGGTTCTCAGCTTTCTTTTAAATTGACTCCAGGAATGTTACCGGTGGACCGAGCAACCAACAGGGACAGATAAATTTAAGTCACAAGGCTCTTCTTGATGTAGAAACACATCTTTTTATTTTTATTTTTTAATGAAGAAAAGAAAACAATATTTACTGATTATCTTATTGATCTTTTCTAGAGACTTTAAAAAAATACTGTGACAGTTAATATTGAGTGTCAAGTTGATTGGATTGACAGATACAGAGTATTGATCCTAGGTATGTCTGTGAGGGTGTTGCCAAAGGAAATTAACATTTGAGTAAAAAGATTGGGGAAGGCAGACCCACTTCAATCTGGGTGGACACCATCTAATCAGCTACCAGCATGGCCAGAATAAAGCAGGCAAAAGGTGGAAGGACTTGACTTGCTGAATCTTCTGGCCTTCAGTTTTCTCCCATGCTGGATCCTTCCTGCCATGGAAGATTGGACTCCGGGTCTTCAGCTTTTGGACTCTTGAACTTACATCAGTGGTTTGCCAGGGGCTCTCGGGCCTTTGGCCACAGACTGAAGGCTGGACTGTTGGCTCCTGTACTTTTGAGGTTTTGACTTCCTTACTCCTCAGCTTGCAGATGGCCTATTGTGGAACTTCACCTTGTGATCACGTGACATGTGAGTCAATATGTCTTATTAAACTCCCTGTCATAAATATATACATACACACACACACATATATATATATATATATTATTAGTTCTGTCCCTCTGGAGAACCTTGACTACAAATACCATCTATATGGAAGAGCTTTGGCTGTGCATAGTGGTTCACACCTTATAATCCCAACACTTTGGGAGGCTGAGGTGGGTGGATCACCTGAGTTCAGGAGTTTGAGACCAGCTTGGTCAACAAGGTGAAACCCAGTCTCTACTGATAATACAAAAATTAGCTGGGCATGGTGGCACACAACTGTAATCCCAGCTACTCGAGAGTCTGAGGCAAGAGAATCACTTGAACCTGAGAGGCGGAGGTTGCAGTGAGCCAAGATGGCGCTGTTGCACTCTAGCCTGGGTGACAAGAGCAAAACTCCATCTCAGAAAAAAAGAAGAGCTTGGTCTCCTCTAAAACAGGGAAGATGGATAGTCTTCATGACTCTCAAAGGATGTTCTATGCTTTGGTCTAAAATGCAAGAAACTACAAGATGTAGAAGCTATGCTTAGTCTATTTTTTTTCTAACATATCATAAGACATAGAAAACATTTTAAAAAACTAATGCCAGTATTTAAAAATATATCTGAAATAATTTTTTCAAGCTTCATATTTAAAAATACTCTGAGATAGTAAGATAACTGTAGTACAATTCCACAATGAAATACTCTGCAAGCATTAAAGCTTATGATGCAACAGTTTATTGATCTGGGAAAAAGTTTGCAATATATTGCTAAATGAAAAAGAGAAGCTACAAAACAGAATAGATAGTATAATCTCATCAAATTCTTTGTGTGTTTTCATGGGCACACAAACACACAATTAACTCAAAGAATATACGCTCCAACATTAACAGTGGTTACGTATGGGTGGTGAGATTAAGGAATATTTTACTGAATGTTCCTTAGGGGTTAGCAAAAAAAATAAATAAAATAAATAAAAAAATAAACTTGACCTCTAATATTGCAAAACCCTCCCCCTTGTCCTAGATAATGTAATTGGGATATGGAGGTAATTCACAGGACTCTTAATTCTGCTGAAGTGACTCTTCAGGCCACACAAGCTAGAGATCCCAAGAGATGGTAAAGTTTCATATCCTAACTGTTCTAACTATTCTAGATATCTAATCTATTCTAGACATCTAATCTAAATCCTACATATCGAATCAAACTATTCTAGATATCTAATTTATGAGATAATATAAAATATATCTAATTTAGATGCTTCTGAAATTATGATACCATATAAAAATAATAATGTGTGTGTACAATAACATAGAGCTGACATAATATCCGCAAGTAAATATTGAGATGGGGGCAAGAAAACTTTGTTTTACATGTTGCCTTTTACTAACCTGTAGCCCTTAGTTAACACACTGCTCACTTTACACAAACTGCGTGTTTTATCGGCCCTATTGTGAGCCTAATGTGATCTTTCTCTAAAGAAAATGCTCAATAAACATAATCCCAAATCACACCCAATATTCAGTCCAGTGGCTGGCTATTTGGGCCAGATGACAGAAGAAGAGACAGGAAGTGCTGACCTACAGCAGGACAACCACAGGAAAACATCACGAGAGTGGATATTTCTGAGCTAAAGCAGGACAGAGTTTCTATCCCGGCTGGAGCAACTCTTAGGAGGCCCAAGAATAACAGAGCTTGCAAGCGTTGTTAGCTGTAGCTAATGGTGCACTCACGGCCCCCTCTTCCCTGGTGTGGTGGCCGAGGAGCCAGCTGCTTTTCTGCATTCATTGAAGCTGCTTCTAAAACTGGCTGGAGTGGAGCCTTCGTTTCTTTCCAAATTCTGGACTCATTTTTAATTCATGGGTTTGTAGTTTCAGCCTAAAGTGAACTTCCTGGTGTTCAAATGTATTTCATCTTGGCAAAACAGGCATTCCTAGGTGCTCTGTCTCTCTCTTTCTCCTTCTCTCTCCTCCCCACTCTCTCTCTTTCTCCCTGTCTCTCTTTCTCTCTGGTCTTTTCGAGGGACCAAAACTTTTAAGCTGCTTGTATTTTTTAAAAACATGCGCAGAGGCATCTTGGACATTAAATAGCTCTTACAACACACAACTTTTTGATGATTTAAGTGTAAATGAAGCAGAAACATATGGATTCTATTTTCCATAAATCACAAATGGTCTTAAAAAATCAAGAAGGGTATGTGTTCTGCACGATGTACTCTGTTTAGTTGAACCCAAAACATCTGAAGAATACTTGGAGGCTAATGAATCCAAAATATTTACCCATCCCTATTTATAACATTGTCGGGGAGCCCTTGATTTATGGTGACAGCTAAACTGCTCACATCTGTTGAGTGGGCAACCAGCAACCAGTGTGAGCTTCAAAGATAACCATATTCCTTCTTCTGTTCCGGCTCCAGGCATTCAATAAGTCAGCCTCAGATCAAAGACGCTGAAGCCTTTACTTAAGTTGGTCTGGTTTGCTCTTGCTTAAACTTTTCTCACCTAAAACAATTGCCAGTTATTTCAAGTTATGTGATATCCAGTCATGCTTGTGTCACTGTGGGATGATGCCAGCCTCCATCAATAATCCAGATCTGACCCCCTGTGGTAGCAGCCCCACCACATGGAATTCTGGATTATTTTCCCTTCATAAAATCACAGCTGTTGTGCCTGCACAAGTCCCTGACTTTTTCATTAAAGATATAAATCATATTTTCATGGAGCAGGAGAAACGCTTCTCCTTGCTTGTATCTCTGCCCATCCTCAAGACTCTTCATTGATGAAAAGCCCAAATCTTACTTTGCAAGCTACCAGTAATCCTTTGGAGTTTGTTTAAACTTGGCAGGGACTACATTCTGTGAGAAAAAGAAAATTGCAATGGCAGCAGCAGGGTTCCAAACAGGATGTTTGTGAAGTCTGGCAACATAGGTCCACCGAGTGCCTTGTTCTCTTCTACCCAGTTGCTGTTTACTTCATTCTTATCACCTAACTCAGAAACAGCAAGTTCCAGCCACCTGACATCCGTTATCTCAAATCTTTTAACCATCCTACAAGGTAGGCATTAGTATCCTTGTTTGACAGATTAGAAAACTGGGGCTGAAGGGCATTAAGCAGCTTGCCCCCTTGGCAAGGCTATTCTAAAGCAAATCTGGGATGGACATGTGTGTCTTTCTGGTGCCCAGTGGCTTTCCTTCCACTGCCTTCAGATCTTGCTGCCGTATTGCCATACCCAACAAATAATATCTTCTATGAGTTGCCCAGACTCAGGAAACATTTAAAAACTAGACTCTCATGTCTCTGTTTCAGGAGGCTTTACAACACAGTATATACAAAATATTTTATTATCAGTAGAACACTAGATGTAATACTGAAGAAACATCCCCTGACCATAGGAAGGGAGAGCAAAAGACAGAAATCCTTCTGTCCCGGCAATGTTTGTATTATAAGTCTGACCTCAAAAGAGAGAGTCATTTTTCAAATATGTCTTTTTTCACAAGAACAGCCTTCATATAAATTGAGTTTTATATACTGTACTATACTGAACTTTAAAATGTCTAAATTTAAAATAATGCAAAAAGTATCCTGCGGTAGATTAGAAGGAAAGGAGGAGACGTTACACTTTAAATACTTTAAAACTTACTTTGGGAGGCTGAGGCGGACGGATCATGAGGTTAAGAGATCGAGACTATCCTAGCCAACATGGTGAAACCCCATCTGTACTAAAAAAATACAAAAATTAGCTGAGCATGGTGGCACGCACCTGTAGTCCCAGCTACTCGGGAGGCTGAGGCAGGAGAATTGCTTGAACCTGGGAGGCGGAGGTTGCAGTGACCCAAGATTGCGCCACTACACTCTAGCCTGGTGCCTGGCAACAAAGTGAGACTCTATCTCAAAAAAAAAAAAAAAAAACCCCACAAACTTAAAAACGTATTGTATTTGATGCATTGGAGTCCTGTCCATCAGATCTTAAATCCTCAAGGAATCCTTGCCCTAAGACAGTGTTTCTCAACCTTTTTGTATTATTGGCCCTCTTCCACAAAGAATTTTAAGGTTTATTTTCCTAATCTTCCCTCACCCAACATGAAATTTTAATATCACAGATATACCTTATATCTGTTTATGTACTGTGGTTCTTTGGCCTAACACAAACAAATGCAATATCTAAGATTATGTCACCCTTGAAAACAATTTTCACTGCTTCCATGGGGAATGCATGCTGAGGGTCATACATGCAGAGAGCTGACAGTGTTGACTTTGGATGGTCTCATGGCCAAGCTAATGTACAGAGAAAGTGGCCGGGAGGCCACAGAGACCACGGTAATCCTCCACAGATTGCCGAAACAAAAAAGAGCAGCATATTTTCCCTTAAGTGTGTTCAGGAGAAAAATGAACTTGTTTGAAAAGGGACAATAAATGTATGATATTTTCTATGTGTTTGAGTGGTTTTATCATAGAAATAGAACACTTGGAGTTCAAGTGGACTTCAAAATTGCATCTAGTTCAGCCAACTGTCTTCAGGCAAAAACACATTTTTGGTCTGATTTCTAAATTGATGAAGCATTTAAGTAGAGGATTTTAAGTTATTTGTTTATGTGGCACAGATTTAAATTCTGACACCAAGAAGAAGAAAAAAAAACATTGTCAGAAGACGCTTTTGCTTTATCTTTGCCATAATAAAAACATTGCCGAGACAGATAGAAAGATTTCTTTCTTTTGATCACCCTTCCTATGGATAGGGGATGTTTTCTCAGTGTTATATCTAGTGTTCCATAGATAATAAAAATATTTTGTATATACTGTGTTGTAAAGCCTCCTATTTCAGAGACATAGGAGTCTAGGTTTTAAAGTTTGCTGTGAGTCTGGGCAGCTCATCACAATCCTGGCTCTCCAGGCTGCCTTGGCTCACTTCCCTACTCTGGTCTTCGACCTCTTTTCCTAACTTTCCCAACATCCCTAAATCAGGACCCAGAGCACCTTTACATAGTAGGTTCTCAGTGAGTATTCACCTACTATGCTGGAGTTTGTTTAAACTTGGCAGGGACTACATTCTGTGAGAAAAAGAAAATTGCAATGGCAGCAGCAGGGATCCAAACAGGATGTTTGTGAAGTCTGGCAACATAGGTCCACCGAGTGCACACACCTTATTTTGTTAAAAGAGATCATAGTGAGCAGTTGGTTGAAGATAACCAAAGTTAGAAAATGTGAAGGCTAGATTCACGTTTAAAGTTTTTTACCTTAGAATGTTAACATTTTGAAATAATTTCGCAGCTTTTTATAGATTTGGCAGAAGTCCAAAGCTTTATGGCATGCGAACAATAAATATTTAATCAGTAGTTTATCACCCAAAGGTTTCTAAAGGTGATTAAATTAGAGTGTTCATGGCTGATAAGAGTCTAATATTTGACTTTTTCATGTGTATTTTATGAAGTGCTTTTTAACTCCTTAATTAACGATAGTAAGTTATAAGGAAATTCCTTCTAATTGTCCTTCTTTCCACCAGTCTCAGAGAAAGGGATATATTTCTCTCTGGTAATCTGCCCCACTAGTTAGCCTCTCCTCTCTAGCACCTTTAATTTCTTCTGTTCTGTTGGCATGTTACCCTTGACTTTTAAACAGACTCAGCTGTCCTCTATCTTGAAAGAAAAGAATCTGCATTTGCTGTGTGTTCCCATCCACTTCTTGAGTATGAGTGATCCAAGCCCCTGGTTCTATTCTATACACACACACGCACACACACATACATACACAGATTTAATCACTTCTCTACCCCATCATTTGGTTTCTATTGCCTTCTCTCACTAAAGCATCTTCTGAGAACATCATTGGTGTTCTCCCAATCGGCTCAGCCAAGACTTTTCCTGGTTTCCATCACCCACCATGACTTTGATACATTTAACTGTTGCCTTCCCACCCACTAGAAACACTCTTCTTTAAACACTTCATTGATTTTACAGGCAAAGAAATGTACCAAGTTTTCAGACTGACTTCAAGACCTGATTAGTATGAACATCATCCAGCCAAGAAGTAAGGAGTTCAAAACCTAAGTCACAGCGACAGTGCCTGGTGCTGATGCTGTTTGTCACCACTGTGAGTGAGCGAAGAGAGAGATGATAGCTGGTTAGTAGAAAGCACTGTATTATGAGATGTGGAGATTATTCTTGTTGCAAGCCAAGTCTTGTGCTGGGCAATTTGCTATTGGGATTGCCCTTTGCTATGATAGGTAGAGTTTTCTGTCTCTTTTCCTTTCCTAATTTCCTGCAGACCTTTGCTAAAATAGAAACTTTGTTAGAGTAATAACACATGAAAGTTTTACCAAGGAATGGTCATTATCAGCAAGACTAAGTGTATTTACCTTTTAGAGGCTCTCCTTGAGCCGTGAAAGCCCTAAGCTGATTCAGGTAAAGACCTGTACCATACCCGTCTAGTCCTTGCTGACTACCTAATGAGGCTGAATTGAGGGTGCATGGTAAGAGATGAGGATGCTATTGTACAGACACCCACCCTAGGCTGACTTCCTATGAACCAAAATGAAACTTAATAGGAAAACATCCTCGGGATCAGTGATTCTTAAATGGTGATAATTCCTCCTCCCCAGGAACATTTTGCAATGTCTACAGACATTTTTGCCTGTCACATATAGAGTGAAGGGTAGTGCTGCTAGTGGGCAGAGGACAAGATGCTGCCAAACATCCTAAAAAGCACAACTAAGTCATCCACAAAAAAATTCTCTGGTCCAAAACATCAGTAAGTGTTAAGGTTGAGGTTTGTGCTCTGAACTCTCTGGGTATACGGGGGACTCTGAGTGACAGTGCTTTCTTTCTAGAATTGGATGAGTCAACAGACTCTTTCCAGATTCACAGTGCATAACTAAGGGGTTCCACTGCAAACAAAGCAGCAGACACAGAGAGTCTCTGTAGCTTGTTCATATTTCTACAGCCAAGAAGTGAGGACACCTTGGAAATTTGCATGCCGGCCCTGCCTGACTCACTTCACGGCCCATGCTTTTTTCCATATCACCTGCTCCAAGCAGCTGAGCTGCAGACATTCACTTGTTTGTGACTAAGGGCAAAATCACTTCTGCAATGCAAAAATTAGCTAGAGAAAGTGCAAAGACAGAGAACTGATACCAAGTGTTCCCTGTGAAATTTGCAATGGAATTAGAGTAGGACAGAATGAAGGTAGGGTTGTCTGATATGTGGACAAGTAGAGACTCTGAGGTGTGAGATTAGAGCCAAATTATAGGAAAATAAGAAGATGCGGTCAGCTAGCTCCTAGAAAAAGCAAAGACTGGCAAAGGCTCTTGAGAAAGTGATGATCCCAGCCAGGTGAACCTGGTCTTTACCAGATTCTGTCTTGCACATGCCCTATTTGTTAAATCCTCTGGGCCTGGAATCACCCAGCTCCCCTGTCCTCCCCAGCTTCCACACCAAGTTACTTCTCCTTTCCATTTGTTCTCCTCTAAAGCTCCTTCTCAGAGCAGCTCTTCAACAAACAACCATGAATTTTCATCTTTTTGGCTGGTAAGATAGTGCTTATGCTTCATATTGTTATTATTAACAATATATTATCTTTCCAACATCAGACTCAGAATGGAAAATTTTATTTATACTATTGTAAAGTCAATGCTTTGAGAAATATTAGCTATTTTTGCAGATGAAATTCTATTCCATATTATTTTGGAAAAGAGGCATCTGAAGTCCCGAGGGGAAAAAGTTATCCACCCAGTTTAAAGTAGAGCCAATGAAAATATGGCCTTTCTTACTCTGACATTTGTTATTATTGTTTATTTTCTTGGATGGGCAATATGTACATGTGCAGGCATGCACACACACACACAGACATATATATATATATATATATATATATATATATATATATATACACACACACACACACAGAACAAAATTGGAAAATAAAAAAATAAGTTCTATTTCCATCCCTGACTCACCAGGTTCCCACTCCAGGACCCTACTGCAGCAAGAGCTTTCATGACCAACTTTTTGTGTATCCTCCCAGAAAGACTATGCATTTACAGATGTACATCTATGTGTGAATATTGCCTCCTGATCTTCAACCAGTGCCCTTCTCATTCCTCTTTGTGGCCACCACAGCTTCTATTACTCAAGACAAGTCATGACAAAACAGATGACACATTTGTGCTGTTGAAGGAAAACTCAGTGACTCAGATAGACACAAATTGTTCCATGTACCTTTCATCCTCATTACCAGGTAACTTTGCCAAGGTCAAGTGGTGACATTCTGATTTACCACTAAACTGACTTGATGTAACTTACATTTCATGAGAATATGAAATTCAGATACCAAAAAGGAAAAAAAAATATTGTTTTCAAGTTTTGAGTTTCATAATCAAACTTGTTTTTTGGCTTTGTTGAGAAAATTATTTTTCTTTTAGTTCAATGGATGCAATGTATCTGAATAGCTAAAAATAGGCTTTCTCCAAAATCACCCATGAATTCCCAAATCTTTAAATTTAAGGTCCAGAATCATCACATTTCTGAAATCTTCCTTTAGCGTCTCAGGTAAAAGAGCCAACAGGATCTCATTATTTTAACTGGCCAGATTAGACTGCGCTTAATCCAAGCTCCTGGTATGAAATGCAAATTTGGCTCACCATGGCTGTGCCATTTACAAGAATCTGCATTTGAATAAACCAGGAATACATTTCTCTTGGCTCCTATAGAGCCCTGTTGATAATGACTCCAGCCCTCCTAAGGTTTTTGTCCAGGTTGCCTGAAAGTGGACAATTTTTACAAGTTTGCTTTGGCACTCATGGCATGGATTTTTATGGAGAGTCAGTTGTTTTAGTGGGCACTGGTTTGCCAGCAGATCTCTGTGGGAGCCTCCCAGCCAGTTCAATGAGAACTACATACACCTAAAACATGCCAAGTGATGTAAGAACTGACTTGTCCCCAGCTTTCCTGCATGTGACCACTGAGACATCTTTGCTCTCACTTTGAGGACACACTGTTGAGTATGTGCAGTATTTCTGAAGTCCAACAACCATTCATATATTGAAGCTTCCTCTGCTTTTTCCCTGCAGACACATCTGTTTCTCTGAGGTTAGATCCAATTTATTCTGTCATACAAACTGGTAAGACAGCAACGATACAGGTTCTTTGGGAATATATATTTTCTATGAAGGAAACAAAATTAGGATTTGGTTAGGAGAAGGTGAAAATGTGGCCCAAGAGTTAATTTTCAACATGCCTTTTAATAACCAGCAGGAAAAAAAAATCACCCATTTAGGAGGCTTCTAATTGAGTATGCAGATGTATTTATGTGACCACGTGTAAATCATCATGTAATCACCAGGAAGTCAAAATGAGATTGGCTTAAATTAGAGTTTACAAGGTTCTTGCCTCAAGATTAAGATGTGTCCCACATTTTTCTTTTATTATTTTTTTCTATTTGCCATTTTGTTCTCATGTTTTATTACTTCGTATAATTGGAAAGCTTATTACAGTTTTACTTTATGAAACATTTAAGAAGACTAAGTTTATTAATGGCTTAATTTAGAAACAGCACAGTTCTCATTTAATAAACTAGAATTCTCTAAGCCAGTTATTTCATATTTATAAACAATCCTCTTAGTAAATTTTTAAATAAGGCCAGAAAACTAATGCATAGCAGAGAAAAAAGCATACATGGGAATAGATTTTATGTTTCATGCAAACTAAAACTCAAAATAACCTGTTATTTTACAATCTTCACCTTCCCTTCAATTATATCAGCTTTAATATTTTCCCTTTGAATTTCCCTGGGTCAGATGGTTCTCTTAAGCCTTAAGGTTATAAAAACAAGAAACCTTTCCAAAATCACATGGTTAAAGTCTCATTCTGCTGTTAAAAACACTACTGGTGAGGCCAGTGCTTCATTCTCTGGTCAGCTTTCATAGGCTATACAAACTCAGAGAGTCACAGTGATCTGTAGGGAGCTTGACGTTCTGTACCACCATGTCCCTGGAAGAATAACATGGCAGACTCTGGGAATTATCTACCCAACATCTATTTCCTACCTCACTGGCTCTTTCCTATTTCCTCTAAAGGACTGAAAAAAGATTACTTTCCCATCTTCCCTTCCATCTGGGGATAGTCTTGTCACAACTTCTGGCTAAAAAGACACAGGAAAACGTCTATTAGAGTAATGTCTCTCAAGCTCTATTGTGTATAGGTATCACCCAGGGATCTTGTCAAAATGCTGAATCTGAATCAAGAAGTACCAGAGACATTGCATTTTAATAAATCCACAAGTGATGGATGATGCTGTGATCTGAGGACCACAATTTGAGTAGCAAAGTCCTAATGGGCTTCTGGCAAGGATTTTCTTTCTTGATTTGGACAGCAGTGAGAAAACTTCCTCTTGTTCTCCCTTCTGGCTTCCTGCTTTCTAATAGGATTGAAGAAGGACATAAATGTGGAGTGGGGCAAGCCATCTTATATCCAAGAGGAGTGGAAGCTAACATGCTGAGAAGAGCAGAATAGTAGAACACATCTAGGACTTTGATGGATGTCATTACGCCACTATAGTCAACTACTCTTGGCACCTTCTACTCCAGACTTTTTGAAAAATGGAATAAGAAGTATCATTTATAATATAAGTCACTACTTGTAATGTTTTCTATTATATGCAGCCTAACGGTTCTTATCTTACACAATCTAACCTGATACATTCAGAGCTAGGTTTATAATCTGTCAGCCCTGAGGAAAATTCCATTTCTTATAGTCAGTAGCCTACAGAAATTCAATGGGCCTGGAGAATGGTAATTCTTTGGCTGCCAAGTCTTCGGGGAGCAGAGAACATTCATTCACGTGCTGCTTGGAAAGAGGCATAAGATTTGGAAGTGGTTCTTATATTTTCTTATTCTCTAATTAAACGATTCTGAGGAATGACAGAACAAGTGTTTTCCTATGAGTGAGCTCATAAAGTGAAGTTTGCTGCTAAAAGTCATTGGCATCAAAAGGCATTCTTTGGTATCTAATACTGAAGATATGGGTTGCAGAATTATAGTAAATTAACTAATGCGTATTATTTTGGAAAAGCATAACACTTGCTTCTCCTAATACTAAACACATACAAGGTGAATGTAACTTTGTTAATGCATTTTGAATTTACTTGCTCTATTTTTAAGAATATTTTACCCCCAAAGCTCTGGTCTTTCCAATTCTGTCCAACTCTTTGATAGCTTATTTTCTAACATCTTAATTTTCTCATTGCATTAGTTAGGTTACAATCTTAGCTGCTGTGAAAAACAAACAATAGTAGCTTAAATTAGATACAGAATTATGTATGCCTCATCTAACAGCCTGAGTGTAAACACCCAAAGACAGATAGGTAGCTTCATGGTCAGCTCCTCACATTTCCACATTCTCCATCGATTATTGAATAGGTATGGTTCAAAGCAAATCCACTGGATTTCATCTTCCACTGGCTAGTGTTTCCACTTGGAAGAGACACACATTATTTCCTTTTCTTCCCATTGGCCAAAGCAAGTTACAACTTTATGGAAGTTAAGGAATCACAATAATTACCACATACCCAGAAGGAGGAGAATCAGAACATTTTTAGAGAGCCAAATAACTGCCACAGTATTTAAACAGTGAATTGCAAATGTCACATGATAAGACTAGAAATGGTAGTTATAATGATTGCTAGAACCAAACCAAAATTAAATTACTCCTCCTAATTTTGCTGCCAACGACTGCATTAATCACCATCCTCCCTACTTTGTGCAGATTTTTTTGACTTTCTCAGATACGGGCCATACCTACTAATGTGTGGCCTAATAGAGTATAAAGGAAACCATGATCCTGTTGGTCTATATTGCACAGAAAAATTGGCCATGCAATTAAAAGATATCACATCTGATGTTCAGAAAGAGTTATCTTTCAAAGGTATTTTTCATTTTCCTCTAGAATTGCTACCTTGGACAGTGCTGGGACTAGAAAAATTTGTGAATAGGGTATGATTTAGAGACATTTTATAATATTTTGAAGGTAATACCTCCTTTCTACTATCCCTGTTTTCCAAGCCTTTCCTAAGTCCAATACCAATACCTAAGTTTTCACTTTCCAAGGAGCAATTCTTATTCAGGGTCATTTCCAACTCAAAATTTACAATCAAAATTTAACTCCACTGTGATCTGTTCTATTTAACTCCACTGTGAAAAAAATTTATTATGAAGTGTTCATGGCCAAAAGGAATTGAATATGTAATTATTCTAACTAATAAATTTGCAAATTTACAAGGGCTTTCCATACCTTAAGCCAAAGGAGAGAGAATAGGAATCTCAGTATTCAGGAAAAGAATTATGGAAAATATCTTTGAACAGATCTTCTCTAGGGTTTTCCTTTAAATCACTCCATTGACCTTGAAATGATTGGTATAAACATGAATAATATGTCTTTTTTATTATCCTGCTATTAAAGTAACCTAAATGATACAATCTAATGCCGGCTAAGATGCAGTTTACCTGACCTCTAATATGTTGCCTTGTATTGTAATGGGATGGCTTTTGTTGGAAAGGCAGTTTTGATGATAAACTCAATTAACTAATCAAAGATTATGCATTAAGTGTGATTGCTGCTGAATGTTAGGTAAAATGCCAAAGAAACATTCAATGGTCCTACTCACCATCTCCTCTCCTGACATACTATCTTCTATGAGTTACTCTAATACATATATGCCCCTTCGCTTTCACGTGCCGTTAGATTTCCTGAAATGCACTCATCCCCCTTTTCCTATCCCATCTTACAGTTTTTCTGACTAATTCCTCATTTGTTATGCGTTATTTCAATGCCACTTCTGCTAAGAAGCCATTCAAGGCTCTATGAGAAGGAGATTCAGTCCCTTCTATGTGTTTCCATGGAACCTCTACTTTCTCAAAGCACTGGTCACTCTGTAAGCTAGTCTGCACTACCCACAATAAGGAAAACCCCATCGAGACAGAGATGGTGGCTGCCTTGGTGCTGTGGTCTGAATGTTTGCATGCCCCACCTCCTCCTTGACCTACAAATTTATATATTGAAATCTTAAGCTCCATAGTATTAGGAGGTTTGGAGCCTTTGAGGAGGTGATTAGGTCATGAGGACGGAGCTCTCAGGAATGTGATTATTGTCCATGTATTATAAAATAGGCTTTCAAAAGCTTGTTTGCTCCTTCTACTCTGTGAGAACACAATAAGAAAGCAGTCTACAACCCAGAAGAGGGCCCTCACCAGAACCTAAACATGCTGGCACCCAAATCTTGGACCATCCAGTCTATGGTATTTTACTAGAGCAGCCCAGTGTACCAAGGTACTTGGTCATTGTTGCCTTCTTAGCACATCAGGCATAGTATCTGAAACACTGCTCAAAAAGCATATGTTGAATAAATTAGTTAATATATTTAGCATTGTAGAAGATTGTCTCTTTCTAATATACTTATTGGTTTTACCCTTGCCTGATGTTAGGGTTTCAAAATGTAACTGTTGTAGGAAAGCAATAATAGACACAGAGAGATCTACTCTATTAAATATAGATAGATCTATGTAGATTAACATGTTATCTAAAAATAAGTGAACAATTTTGCTATTAGGTGAAACAAAATATGTAAATAGCTGTAAGCACAAAGATGCCTCTAGCAGTCTTCTTTAGCTTATCAAATATCAAGTGTATTCCAAATGTTCCCAAATAGGAGAATGTTTAAATTAATTATAGAGTTACGCTTGAATAGAATAATATGTAGCCATTGTAATGATGGTGATAAAAATGGAGGGTTGAGGAGACTATGTCATAATATGGAAACACCTTATAATAAAATGTTAGTTGATTACAAAGTAAGATAATAAATCATGTGAACATCATTATTACAACTATGTGAAAGCATTTACATGAAAAGAAATAATGGTTGCAGTTAAGTGAAGAATTGTGGGATTTTGGTTTATATTTCTATTTATGCAATTATGTTATTTTTATAATTAAAGTATGTAATAACGATATTTGTGACTTTAAAAGCAATGAATCTGCATTATGGGTGACAAAATAAGAGTTTGCCTAACCTTTGTGATTCAAAGTTTAAGTGATAAGATACAAAGGATGGAAACCAATATTGACTGGATCAAAAAAGAGATTTTACTTCATGTGATTAATTAATAGGGAATAAATTGGTAATTCAATAAAAATTGTTTCTTTCGTAGAACTCTTTTTGCCTAACAGAATATGGACAGCAGAACTGCTTCATCAGTGGGAAGGAAGGTGCACCTTGAAGGTGGTGATCCTGGGCGCAGTGGGGAACGCGCCAGCGTGTACCATTCTTCTCTGGTCTTTGCAAAAAGAAATACTAACTTTCTATGTGAAACACCTAAATGAATCGATGCCAAACGCAGAAGAAATTTAAAGGTAGAACAAGCAAATAGCTATACAAGGGAGTGTTTCAGAAAGGAAATATGTCAGCTCTTGGCTCAGGAGCAAAACAGTCTTTTCATGAAGGGAAGTGTTCACGATGTCTATTAAATGCATACCCAATCACAAAAACAAAACCCATCTGTTTAATATTAACATTTGTAATAAGCATTTTAAAGAAAGGAATGTAGAAGGCAAGTATGTATTGTAAAACAAAATGCACACTCTTGGGATAAGTAAAACTTCCTCTGGAAGAACTGTAGTACTCCAAAGCTTGTTCTTTATACCAAAAGCAATAACAATTTGTTGCATGACACCACAATAGCAGAGACATATTCTGCTCTTTGAGAGGAAAGAATATTAAGCTGAAAATTGAGCATATGATCCCATATTATAGAATGCCAAACTTCCTTGAATGCAACTGACCAAAGCAAAATTGTATAGCTGAAGTGTATCTTAAAATTTAGAGACAGAAGTGATATATTTTAAAATCATGACTTAGATATACTAAAACTTTTGGCTGAAGTTATTTGTCATGTACTTCAATATAGAATCAAGGTATACTAATTTTTATTAGTACACTGGCATTAAATGAATGTACAGCATATGTTTAAAAGGATGCGTCTGAGAAAGCAAGTTTGAAGGTAATAGAATACTAACATCTAATCTGAGAGTTGTTTCAGTATTTTATAGCTGTTTTATGCACATGAACACAAACCATATCAGATATTTAGCAAGTGGGGGGAAAAACCTGTTTCTGTCAGGGAAAGAATTATTTCTATTGAGAAACACATGTTAATAGGTCTGCCTAGTTCAGAAGAAGCTGCCCCTCTTGGTCAACATTGGATAATATGGAGCTGTTCTATCCAATCGAATAAGCAATAGCCCCATAGAGCTATTGAAATGTACATGGTAAATAAATTAAAATTTAATGTCACGTTTAATTCATTTAAGTGGTTAATATACATATGTGATTAGTGGCTACCATATTGTGTAATGCAGATTACAGAACACTTCCATCATTATAGAAAGTTCTATTGTATAGAAACAGTCTGGGTAAAGTTCGGGACATAGAGAAACTGCTCCACAAGAATCTTAGATTTAGGGTAGAGTAAAACTTTCACAAAATGACAAGGAGATCTGAACAGAGAGGAGAAAGTTGCAGTGTGGAGAGAAGCTAGAATCTTGTTAGAAAAGATAGCCTGTTGGCTACAGAAATGTCTGAAGTGTTTTTTCAAAAATGAATACCTGCTATTAAATGGGAACGCTCCACCTTCTCCCACTGACACCTTTTGTTACAAATCTTCAGGAAACCTAGAATGGAACAACACAGCAAGGGCTGCTGCCTGGGCATTGGAAATAGAACACCACACCCAATGGCTAAAGCTGGTGGCCAGAGATAAGAACTTAGAGGCATCTCTCCTGCCTAGCAGACTGGGCCCCGTTTTCTCGCTACTTCCTTTACATAAACCATTCAGGCATTTGCCCATGAACTTAAAGCGACCCATATTCTCTCTGCCTGACCTTTCATTCTTGCCTTGCCTGACCTAGGGATGGAGGGTTGCCCTCTCGTTTCATTGCACTTCCCTGCCCATGGTCTGTAAGTAAAAAGCTTTGACTGTGTTTCTTTTTGTGGTGGTGTGTTGAATTTTCACCTTCCCTCTGAAGAACCAGGGACTACCCTAGACTGGGTTTTCCAAGGGAGGCCAGGACGATCACAAGAGCAGGCTCCCAGTGCTAAGGCCGTGGTCAGGTACGCATAAACTGGACACAGGTCAGGCAAGTCTCAAGGATATCTGCCAATATAACCAGGTTCTCCATGTGAGGGACGTCCTGGTCTCAGGTCAGACAGCCAGGCATTTAGCCATCTGCTAGGTGAAAGAAGTCCTGTGAAAGGCATGCCACATTCAGCTCCTCTTCGTTTCCTGTTAGGGCAGGATGGCTAGCCTCTCTGGTACTGGAACCACGATTTAGCTAGGGGCTCTCAAAACAACTCTCCTCCTCACGTAGCCATGAGTTAATGGTATCTGGGGCAGTATTCATCAGTGTCATTATTCGACAGATGGAATGAAGCATGGAGATTAGAAATTCAGTAGATATAGCAACTTAAGGTCAGAGGTAACCAGGAAAGAAAAATAAGACACTCGCCCCTCCTCAGTACCCCAACATAGCCATTAAAAAAGATCGCCAGGCTGGGTATAGTGGCTAATGCCTATAATCCCAGCACTTTGGGAATGTGAGGCAAGTGGATCACCTGAGGTCAGGAGTTTGAGACCAGCCTGGCCAACATGGTAAAACCTCGTCTCTACTGAAAATACAAAAGTTAACGAGGCGTGGTGGCAGACGCCTATAATTCCAGGTACCATGGAGGCTGAGGCATGAGAATCGCTTAAGCCCAGAAGGTAGAGGCTACAGTGAGCCGAGATGGCGCCACTGCACGCTAGCCTGGGTGGTAAAGTGAGGCTGTCTAAAAAAAAAGAAAAAAAGAAAAGAATTCCCAGAGAGCTTTCTAAAATAACTTTATTTAAACTAATCAAAGGTAACTTCAGTTGACTGTAGAATTACTTCAGTTCTCCAATTGATACAAGTTACACACATGTGAAAAAATCATAAATTATTATTGTTTTTGTCTTTATTTCCTGATAGACAATGAACATTTTCTTAGGCATTAAGAAGGATAAAGTAAAGAACCTGAATATCTTCTCCTCTATTTATCCAGCTCAGAAAAGACTTAAGTTAAAAAGAAGTAAAGATAATTTTTATGAGGTGGAAATTCCTTGATTGGCAATGAGAGATCGATCGGAAACTTTCTCTTACCCTTCTTTTATCTCTGCTGTCTCTTTGCTACTGCTTTCAGAGATGTTAGGAATAGAGAGAAATTCTGGCAGAACCTATTTTGTGAGGTAGATGTTCTAGCTCAAAATAAGGTAAATGTTTATGTCACTGGATTTCTTGGTCAATACCAGGAAGACGTTTGGCTTCTTGGGTGGCTGCAGGAGTAACTGACTGTTCTTTTGTTTTCCAGAACCCAGTAACATTCACCATATTAAACAAGGATTTGTTGTTTACTTGTGGATTTTTTAAAAAAGTCTTTTGGTCAGCCCTGCAAATAATAAAGACGTCTAAAATTTAAAAATACCAAAAATAACTATGGCATTTCCTTAGTTAAGCATAATGGCTTCTTCAGAGCAGACTCACTGCATAAACACTGAACATTTTCTTTCCCTCCAGTAACATCTGTGAACAAGTTTACCACTTGGGAAAACAAGGGACTACTAACTATGTCCAGACACGGGTGGGCACAGGTGCTTCGACAAACCATTCCACAAACACATCCCAGTTCTGACAAGTGAGCTATTTCTGACTGATCCTTTGAGACTTCCAGTCACACTGTGTGACTGGCCTGGGAGCAGGGTGACCCACTGGCGGCAGTTAGCATCGTCAGCTCAGGGGACGGACTTTACGGGCAGAGTGCCTTCCCTGCACATACTGACTCTCCCAACAAAGAACGGCAGCCCAGCGATTTATTAAAAGCAATTGTGTGTTTCCTGGGTGCAGCCAAACATTTGGTGCATTTACACAACCCTCTAAGACCAAGCTTCAGTCTGACTCTGAAGAAAAGCTGTCCCCCACTAGCCCAAATTATAATGAACCTCTGTTCTCCCAAAGCGACCATTTTCTGGGATGTTCATTGGATACTTACTCATGTGCTGCCTTGTGAGAGGTACTTGTTCCACTTGTAATGAAAAGTTTTTATTTTTTTCATTAAAAATGTTTGTGGTTTACCTCCATTAAATTAAATTTATGGGATGCCAGTGTATTGAACTGAGCTTGTACATGAGGCCCCAAGACACCAGACCAAACGAATGGAATCATGCATGCTAGGTGCCACATAATCAAACTGATAATGGCTTTTTAAAAGCCAGTTTAAACAACAACAACAAAAACAAACCAGATTTTCAGCAACCATTCCAAACAGGTCCAGTCACCCCAAGCTGGCATATTAAGGAAGCTCCCTCTTCCTTAACCTGATAAGGAAAAGCAGCTTTTAAACAATGAATCCATGTTTTGTTTCTGGTTAGATGTTTCTCATTAGATGTTTCTCAGCCTTTCTGCCTTTAAAGCCTATTCCCTCTGCTCAGCTCATTCGAGTGCCTTCCTGTTTTGTAGATGAAATGCTGCCTGATTCACAAAACACTAATAAAAACCAATTTGATCTTTGAAACGCAACTTGCTGAAATTTTGTTCTTTGACACCCTTAACTACATTTCATACTGTTTGATGCTAAAGACATTTCTTAAAAATTATTGTTTGATTTGTATTGTGTGACTGCTTATGTCTAATAAGTCTTAATCTATTTTTGTGAATTTGAAAATAGATTTTTAACATTGGAATTTAGAAATAAGCATAAACTCTTAACCCCTTATAAAATTGTTTTGGTAGCAAAATGCCATTTATCTAGCATTCTAGTAGTGTCAGAGGAAGAGAAATTAATTCTCTTTTATTAAAATTGGCAATTGGTGAGTGTGTGAAGAGAAAAGGCAGAACAGTTACTCTAAGGCTCAGAAGATCCAGAGGCATTATTTGATGTACTAGCAGAAGGAAATTCGTGGAATCAATGAACTACTCAAATGCATACTGCCTGTCTCTAGAATCATCCAGATAAAAATCAAATGTTCTTCTCTGCTTCCTAACATCCACTGCATGGAGGCTGGTTATTTTATAATAGTGATCTTGTTCTGATTGTAGACACATAGTATCTGGATCTTCCCGATAAGTGACATTTTGTATGCTCACATATTGGATACATCAGCTAAAACATGTTCAATGTTTAGCAAGTCAGTGGTTTTAGAATTCAATGTTAGCAAACAAACTCTTTTTGCAAATGAAATTTTACTTGAAAGACCTGTGAGAAGTGAACACAAACCATTATTCTTGAATATTCTTTAAAAAAAAATCCTAGAGAAGTGGAATTATTTGGCCTGTCCAAAAGACAGAACATTTTGAGAAAGAGTTAGCTGTTCTCAACCTTATCAAAACACAGACTAAGAGGGTATGCATAAATAAAATGCCTTTAATCATGTATAGCAAGAGAGGATTTTTTTTTTTTTTTTTTTAGATGGAGTCTCACTGTCACCCAGGCTGGAGGGCAATGGCGCGCTCTTGGCTCACCGCAACCTCTGCCTCCTGGGTTCAAGCGATTCTCCCACCTGAGCCTTCTGAGTAGCTGGGATTACAGGTGCCCGTTACCACACCTGGCTATAGTTGTGCATTTTCAGTAGAGATGGGGTTTTACTATGGTGGCCAGGCTGGTCTTGAACTCCTGATCTCATGATCCACCACCTCGGCCTCTCAAAGTGCTAGGATTACAGGGGCGAGCCATGCCCTGCCAAGAGGGGATTTTTCTTTACTCTCACCTTTGAGAGTGGGCGGTGTGTGTGTTTTTATTAAACCAGCATCAGGCTTTGCTATCATAATGATGCATCAAATATATATTCCCATGAAACCATTATCATAATCATGATTGTGAACATATTGATTAACTCTGAAACTTACCTCTGAAAGTTGCCTTGTGTCCTTTTTATCTCTCTCTCCTGTCCCCCAACCTGACCTCATCATCCCCAGAGGGACACTGATAACCTTCTGACACTATAGTCTGTATATTCCAGAATTTTATATAATTAGAATAATATATTATGTAACCTTCTTTTTTGTTTGGCCTCTTTCACTCAGCATAGTGATTTTAACATTCCTCCATGTTATGCTCAGTATTTTTTAGTACTTTTTATTGTTGAATAGTATGCCATTGTATGGCTATACCAAAATTGGTTAATCCATTCACCTGTCGATAGATTTTGGGGTTGCTTCCAGTTATTGGCTATTACCAACAAAGCTGCTAATATTTGTACATAAGTCTGTGTTTGGGCATATGCTTTTATTTCTCTTGGGTAAATACCTAGGAGTGGAAGGGCAGAATCATATAGTAGGTGTATGTTAATCTTTTTAAGGAACTACCAAATTGCTTTCCAAAGTGGTTTCCATTTTATATTGCCAACAGCAGTATATGAGAACTAAATTTCCTCTACTTCCTGGCCAACATTGCTGTAATTATAGCTGTAATTCTAGTTATTCTGCTAGATGTGTACTAAAGTTTTGCAGTTTTTTATATTCAGCTTATATACTGCGAATGCCAATTTACAGAATGATATTCTCGACTAACTGTGTTTTTAAACTGCATGTTTACCAGTAGTAGACAGTGTCACTGACCATATGGTCCTGGTAGGATTCAAAACCATAAGGCAATCAGTATCTAAGCGGAAGCTCCTCATCATCTCATTGGCTTCATGGTATTTGTACTTGAGGGAATGCTGGATCACCAGTGCATCTGTCAATTTGTCTTTGGAAAAGACCCAGTGAAATGGCTAACATATTATGTGAGAAAATACCCATCTGTGGTACGGTTTTCTTTAGGTCTGTTATTTAATGAGCAAAGAAAAGGTTCTTAAAGCTACTTTGTGTTTGACACTTAAGAGAGATGTGTAGGATCAGGAACAGGATGGACTGAGCATCAAAGGCCACACTGCCCTGTTTTCCCAGTCCTAGAATGGGAGCATTTGTGCAAGACGTAATGCTTTCAGAATTCATCAGTCGTATCCCATATTGGATAGATTCTATCTTCTGATGTTTTTATTACTCACTTTTTCAGTTTCCTTCTAGTTCATTCAGAAACCCAGTTTCCCAGGGATTTTTTATTGCTACACCTTGGATTAGAACAAGGCAGAACTTTGGGCAGGTGTGTAGCCAAATAGAAACCACAGGGTTTGAAAAAGGCAGTGGGTTGTATCTCACCAGGGAAGAATGTATCTAATGGGAATTTTAATATTTGATATATTTTCCTTTACAGTAATCCAGTTTTCCCCTTCCCCCTATTGCTTTTCAACAATTAAGGCTAGACTCAGAGTTTTATTATTTCAGGAAAATGGTGTATAGGTATTCCCTGGATCAAAAATGCCACTTCTCAGATTTGAGTCTAAAATCAGATCTTTTGAATCTTTTGTGAAGCAACAGTTTTAAAATTCAGACCCCGGTGAAACAAAAGCAGTTTTTAAAAAAAATTCCAAACTTTTATTTATATATTAAGAACAAAACATGGGAGTGTGAACATAAGTATTATAAGCCACAGTAAAGAAAGAATGAAGACAGGGTGTAAGGAAAGGTTTCATCTAACAGAAATTTTAAAAGATTTTTTTTTACTGAGTCTCACTCTGTCACCAGGCTGGAGTGCAGTGGTACGATCTCTGCTCCCTACAACCTCCGCCTCCCGGGTTCAAGCGATTCTCCTGCCTCAGTTTCCATAGTAGCTGGGACTGCAGGCCTGCACCACCACGCCCAGTTAATTTTTGTATTTTTAGTAGATACGGGGTTTCACCATATTGATCAGGCTGGTCTCAAACTCCTGACCTCGAGATCCGCCCGCCTCAGCCTCCCAAAGTGCTGGGATTACAGGCGTGAGCCACTGACCCCCGCCAAAAAGATTTTTCTAATGGATGTGGAGCGGAGCCAAGAGAGGGTAAAGGTTTGGTGAGGTCATATGCATATGCTCCTCTCTTAGTGCCAAAATCTCTGTGATGATGAGTAGGAAGATAGAAAACAGAAACAATTCAACGGCATTGGAGCTAATGGACTGTGTCCACAGAACCAGTCCTGAAGACTACACTCCTTAGCAAAGACCTGTGTTCTGTTTGGTCTTGGTGTCTGAAGAGAATAGCAATCACTGATATAGAGGCCTTGATCTCACAGAATCCTGCACACTGCAGCAAAGTGTGGAGGAAGCAGGCAAGGGTTCTGGGCTTCTCTGTGGGGCACTGAGGTACCGGACCAGCCCCCCAAAGAAGCCTGTGGTACCGGAGTTAATGCACAAAAAGGCAATGATGAAGTCCATGGTTAGTGATCTGTGAATTTCAGGACAATTGCACAGCACCAGTCCAGTAAAGACAAGCCACAACTCAGCAGACGTCTGCATATCTCTCCCAGTAAGGAAGAAAGAGCATCTCAGCAAATGCTGAAGTCCACAGAATGGCATGAGGAAGAGATTGCCCTCCCCAAATACTATAAAAATGCATTTACTTCTACTTATATCCAGATACCAGTTTGGACAGAAAGAAAAGGAGTAGAAATTTTGAAAGTGAAAATTAATCCTCTTAAGAAATTAAAACTAAGAGAATAATTTACCTTTAATTGGCAAGTGCAATTATTTTTTTACCGCTATCATCAGCAGGAAAGGGGTTTCCAAGATGAGATGAGATCAGTTTCCAGATACAAAGAAATTATTTTTTTGCAGATTTGAATTGTGCTGTACACTTTTTACCAGCTCACCTCACCCAAACCCCCAGCAACCACTGCAACACATATTCCTATGTGTCAGCAGTCATCCCAGGCAGAATTCTCCAGGGACAACCTGGTCCCTCAGCCTCAAGCAAATGCCTCTGATCTCCCTGAGTCCCAGCCTAGAGCACCAAGGCTACTCCTCTCTCCTGGAAAATGATCCTGTTGCCTTGGGTAGAATATGAATCTCCTGGAATAAATAAACACAGATAATGATGCTTTGCTGGTTCAGGTCATCTCACCCTTTCTTTCACAGAGGGGAGGACAAGAGAATTAGACCCTTGTTTTGACTCCTCTTCAAACATGGATAGTGTACATGAAAAGGAGACACAAAGCAGGTTTATACAAGTCTCTTATTCTATTGTTAGTCTTATATATAGTTCTATAAAGAACACATAAAAATAATGGAAGTAATACTTAACTTTTAACTTCGAATTGATTCTAAAATTACATAAAGTAGAAATCTTGACACAATCAGGAATTATACTTGGCCATTAATTAAAAAATCAGTTAAGACACTTACTTTTAAAAGTTTTATACACCTTTCCCTTTTTTATTTTAACTAAAATATGCATTTATTCATCATTATACAAATTACACAAGTGAATGAAAATTTGCTTACCAAGATTTTGATTTAAGCCATTAGGTCAAATAATTGAACACATGCTGTTATTCTTAATGAACTACTTCATTGTGTATTATTTATAATTTATAATTTTTATTTAATCCACTTATTTAAGGTGGATTGAGCTCTTGAAGATACTTGTGAAGCAATTTGGGTATCATTCTTGAGTAAGATGATTTTCCACTCTATTTATTACACTAACTATCCACGGTAATTCAGCGGTAATTTTTAGTTACTCAACTCTATCTAATTGTGAATAAGTTTTCCTCTTAATTTTCATAGCAGCAACTTTAAAAATTTTTAAATTCACGGTTTATTGATTTATATAATATATCTTTAGTTTACATATTTTAAGTTATAAGTACGACTGGCATAAATTGACATGGAAACAAACACAGCTGGCTATGGTATTGGTCAACATATATCTGAAATGGTAGGTGCTTGCCAGACTGGAGAAAATCTGCCAACAGTGAACATTCAGCAAGCCATGGGCACCAGTGTGCTGAAATGGAAAATATTGGTTAGTACAGAAAGTTGATGAATTGATCATAAGGTAATAGAGTTTATTACAAAACCATTCCCACCAAATTCATATTGCATTATACAGCAAGTTTTTACAAAGTTCACCGGAAGAATCCTTTATTAACAAAGTCACTCAGTTTTCATGTACCTGCTTTGTAGTGCTCAGCAAGGCACTCTTTATATATGATTTGTTACTTTTGTCTTAATACGGGGTGAGCATCCCTTATCTGAAAATCCAAAATCTAAAACATGTTGAGTACTGACATGATTTCTCAAGTGGAAAACTTTACACATAAATATTTAATACAAACTTTGTTTCATTCACAATATTACTTAAATATTGTATAAAACCACAATAGATGAGGCCATGTATATAATAAAGGGTATATGAATTTCATAATGAATATGAAATGAATTTCATAAATGAATAACTTAAATAACAAATGAATTTCATGTTAAGAAGGGTCTCATCCTCAAGATATCTTATTTTATATATATGCAAATATTCCAAAATCTGAGCAAATCTGAAATCTGAAACACTTCTGCTCCTAAGCATTTTGAATAAGAGATATTCAGCTTGTTATCTATTTATTTCCCACCTGGTCCTCTAGCTTTGAGATATAGAGTAGTCCTGTTTTTTTAATGCACATAGAGAGCTCTTAGCCTGGTTTTTAGTTAGTTCTATTCCGCTTTTCTGCACCTATTCCTTATTTCCCCGCCACCATTTTGCCCACCTTTTATTAACTCAGAAGATTAGTTCTACACTATGTTTTAAGTAAGCAGTTTTTTAAAATGTTTACCAATCAATAAAGCAGGGACAATGTGATGGTTAATTTTATGTGTCAACTTGACTGGGCCATGACATGCCCAGATATTTTGTTAAACATTATTTCTGAGTGTGTTTGTCTGAGTTATTATTATTTCTGAGTTTCCAGAAAAGATTACCATTTGGATCACACTAAGCAAAGCAGATCTCCCATCCCGGGGTGAGCTGGCCTCGTCTAATCTGTTAGGGGCTTGAATAGAGCAAAAGGTCTTTAGTAAGAAAGAGTTTGCTAGCTCAACCTGTTTTCATGCTGGGACATCAGTCTTCTCCTGCACTCAGACTGAAACTTACATGATTGTTTCTCCTGTTTTTTAGACCTTCAGACTTGGACTGGAACTACAGCCCCCTGCTCTTCTGGGTCTCCAGCTTGCAGAGGAAAGATTTCAGGACTTCTCAGCCTCCACAATTGCATGAGCTAATACCTTATAATAAATCTTAATCTCTCTCTCTCTCCTCTACACACACACACACACACACACACACACACACACACACACACACACACGTATCCTCTTATTGGTTCTGTTTCTCTGGAGATCTTGACTAATACATGCACCTTTCAATCAGATTGGAGGCTACCTAGTGCTGGAAGTGGGCCATCCATCTCTACTGTGCTAAATTTCAACCTTTTAGTTGCTTGAACATAGAGAAGTCTAAGTGGCCTGGGTAGCAGAAACACAGTCAAAGGCTTAGAACAGCAGCTATTTGTCCTCATGTATATTAATATTTTAGCAAGTACAGCTACATCTGTGTGTGACAACAAACTATAGGATTTTCTAATTCTAAGGCATTTTTAATATGTGTGTGTGTGTGTGTACACAAATGCATATGCACACTAACATAACTCCCAGAAATGATTTCCACTGACAAATCATAATGAATTGTAAAAAAAATCAGTATGACTAATTTAGTACATAATACTAATTATTCTTAGAATTTCCATCACTAGGAGTCAAATATTAATAATTTTACCATAAAAGTGGTGGTAATCAGAAAATACTCTCACTTCTGGTAACTTTAAAGTTGAAATGGTGCTGTTTCCATTAATAGCCTGAATCTCATTAAGTCATTAACACATTCTAAATTCAGTGACAAAAATTTGAAGTAAAGCAAGCTGGAAAAAGGAGGAAGCTTTACACTTTAAAATATCTCTCTGCTTTGAGCTCAAGTTAAAGCTGATCATACCAAAGACATAAAAATACTTTGTAGTGTGAAATGACATTTCTGGTCATGTTTTTATTTGATGAGAAATGTTAAGTTTATGACAATCATCCATCCTTAGTGTGAAATTTTATTTTTATTAAAAATGTGTTTATTACTCAAGTATTTATAGATTAACTAATATGCTATCATGAATTTTTTTCAAAAGAATTCAGTGGATGAGTGGAGGAGTCGGAAGTATGGATAAAATGAGATTGGCTGTGTTTGATAATTATCGAACCTGGTGGTGGGTAAACGGGGATTCATTATATTATTCTATTTTCATGTATGCTTGAAATTTTCCACAGTACAGAGCTCTTTTCTCTCCATTTTCTATTTTTTACTTTAGCCATAATTATACTTGTGTGTCTAATTCATATTTTAAAACGTAAAATAAAAGATCATTAAGATCATATGTATCAAATTAAAATTAAAATAAATCTTAAAATAATGAGCCCTTTTTCATAATCATTCAAGTATTTGTCTTTTAATCATGATCGTCTTGTTTATGGGAATTGGAGAAATTACTTTGGGTTTATCATCACAGAGTTAATAAAGTTTAGAGAATTTCTGTTTGTTAATTTATTTAACAAGTATTGAGCACCTCCTATGTACCAGAGACAGTGTGGGAGGGTTATCTGCACTGAGTGAAAATGTATATTATTTTCATTCCCCTCCAACAGATGATTATCAAATCTGTGCCGGATTTTATTTATTTTCTTGTTTAGCAGCTCAAGACATATAGCATCCCTTATGAAAATATTGCTGAGTTTTGCTTTCTGCTAAGAAATTTGCTGTTTTTAGAAATAACATGTTTTTATATTCTGAGTATTTTTAAATGCATTGATTTCTATAAATAGCTCATCATCAAAGTGGGATAGATCAGTAAGATAAGTTAATTGCGTTTTGGAATTAGCCTAGTATCTAACATGTAAAGAAGTAAAAATACTAATTATAGAATGGTACAGTAAAAAAAAAATACTTACAACCTTGTGAGAGGCTATCGTCAAGTCTGGAATTTTATGTTACTTACAAACTAATGAGCCAGCCAGTTTTGATTTCACGTGAAAATGTAGAGTCTTGGATCAGAAACACAGGGGTTTATTAAGCATAACACAGCAAGCAGTGTGAGGTTCTTCCTGCTCAAGTCCCGCCAGCATGACTCAATGTGTTTAGATGTTTGAGACACACAGTGGGTTTGCATCGCAGCTAAGGAACACTGACCTTGGGGAATCTACTGCTTTTATAGTGAACAATAAGCAAGCTCATTTTTTTTTTTCAATCTGAGGGAATATGTTTATCTCATCTCTCAGAACAGATTATCCTAGACAAGGAACTGGGCTAGAGGACATCTATAGTCACCCCCAACTCTGACGTACTGAGCAGTAAGCTGTGTTCTGCAATTGTGTTTTTCTGTTGCCCATTAGACATGAATTAGATATGAGAGTCCGTAAGTCAATCATTCAGTAATAGTTGCTGCTTTTTTTTTTTTGGATACAGGGCCTTGCTCTGTAGTCCGGGCTGAAATACAGTGGCGTGATCACAGCTTACTGCAGCCTTGCACGCCTAGCCTCAACCACTCCTCCTGCCCCATCCTCTGAAAGCGCTGGGATTACAGGTGTGAGCCACTGTGCCTGGCCTCAATCACAGTTTTTAAACAGTATACCAAGACACAATTTTTCAGGAATAAATTTCTTCTTCTAGGACCCTCATTCTACTTTATTCTAAATACTTAAGATAAAATGAGTAAAATTCAGTGATTTCACATCTATTTCAGTTTTAACCCTCAATGATGTTGGGGCAACTCCTTCTCTGGTGTTTGATGCTCCTGGGACTTACATAAACTAATGCTGCTATGGTGGGAGTGAGGATGGGGAGAAAAGGAAGATGTTCACTCTCTGCTGCTCAGGTTCTAGGCTGCATTCTTGTTTCACATGTTATTTCTGTCACGTACATACAGGCCATTTGCAGGACATTTTTGGATTGATAGTGAAGTCATAAAGAAAAAGAGGAGTACATCAGTCAACAAAGTATTACCTCCACCACACCAGGCTAATCAAACATTGCTTGATGGCTGAAAGCAGCTATGCGTAGGAGGAAAGTAAGAGTCTACTCTGGTAAAGTTAAAAGCCACTTGTCTTCAGATTTTTCTCTCTCCCGTATAAAGCCCAGCATGGAGTATATATATACAGTTGCACATACGTTTCTTGGCAAAGCACAATCTAGAAAGAGTAAGCTACTAAACGTTACTCACTATGACCAGGAGAGGGCACCTAGCACAAATGAATAAAATAATTAAGCCAACACCAGGTTTTATTTAAAGATTCCTCTTTGACTCTACCATTTGCATTTTACAAACCAATTTATTTTATGTGTTCATTGTAAACTGTTTTTGATCTGAGGATAACTTTGATTACACATTGTTCCTGATGACCATATCCTGCAATATATTATTAGAGGTGGCTGAGATACTGATTTTCTACACAGGACGCAAGAGCAAGTCCATATGACAGTGAAACAATTACAGAGAAAAAGCATTTATTTTTGTAAATAATTTTCAAAAATTAATGCCCTAGAGGAATTAAAATGTGTTTAAGCAATCTTTCAGAAGAGGAGAAACTCATGTTTATTGAAACCTTGTAAGGAAAGACTTATTTTTTTCCTTTCCTCCATTTCTTATGCATGTATGTGGTTTGGTCTAGATTGCAAGCCATGCTTAAAAGATTACCTTTGAACACTCTCAAACATAGGAAAAATATTATTCTGTCATAAAACAAAAAAGAACACTATATTTCCCAGAACAACAACAACAAAAAAGAAACTTGAATTCTATGTATTTCCTTTCTGACCTCGCAGACATAAATAATATATTGGCCAACTATGTTCTTCAGGCATATAATTTTCTTTCTTCCTAAAGTGGACACTCCCTGGGAAAATACAAATAACTTCTAATTTCAAATCCTTTCAACACAAAAAGAAAGTAGGCCACCTTGACCAGAGCACAAAATAATCTTTTCCAAGAGGACTTGAATGAGTACCTCATTCCCCAAGGGAAAAATACATACCAGGATTTTTTACTACTTTATTTTGTTTCATTTTTAAATGCTTTTTATAGCCATGAAAGAAAACATATTGATGAACTGATTTTTCCAAAACAAAATCAGAATGTCTCTTAAATTTAGCATGAAAGTGGCTTCCCAGCTCCAGTATTTTTGAGAGTGGTTAAGGGACTTCCTTGGAGGGTGTTGCCCAATGTTTTCAGCTTAGGGGTAATGGTTCCATTCATGAGGCATTGATCTCACACTCTAAAGTCACCTAAAAATACCAAACTGTTTCTGTCCTACTAGAACAGGTTATAGGGATAAAGAATCTCTGCAATTCAACAAACTATGGTTTAATTTACATTATAGTAACTATATTCAAGTTTAGTCCAGGAGCCTAACTACTTCCCATTCAAAGGAAGTACGTTTTGCTTTTGGCGGACAAGGCACTTACAATTCATTAATAATAGTAATAACCAATATCATTATTGAATGACTGCTATGTGCCATTATCCTGTTAATCCTTTTCAGATCGTTTTTGTTATTCCTGTTTTCTAGAAATTGAGGAAGCTCAGAGAAGTTAATGAACTACCCCTCAGTACAGAGTAATTACTGGCAAAAGCAGAAATGGCATGTCTGGCTCCTAAACCTGTATGGTCTCCACCAAACCTCACTACTTAATTATTTTACCAACTTGAAATGTAAATCCCATTTTCTTTTAATAGCCATGGTAACTGCTTTCCTACTTTTCTGTTTTTCAATTTGGAGGAGAAAAAAGTTATGAAGCAAATTAATTTTTAATTCCCTTAATAAGAAAGTACTATGAATTTTATTATGTGAAACACACTTAAATTACTAGGCTGAGTACAGAGTATAATATATATTTTCAGAGATCTTGTTATTAACAAAATATTGTTATCTGTGATAAAACACCAATTTTAGCAAGTTTAGGTAGATTCTGAAAATCCGTCCATATCCTACTCAGTCTCACACAAGTTTTAAAACCGCTTTCATGCAATTTATCAGGTTCAAACTAGGTAATATAAGACTTTAGAAATCTAGGACTTTGGTTTTTTTTTTTTTTTAAAGATTAGACACCTAAAATCTCAGAAACAAATACAATTTTTCCAAACAGTTATCAACTTTCTGAGAGCCATCAGTGTCAAAATAACAGGCAGAATTTTTCATGTGATTACTGACTGCCTGACCCATTGCTTGGCATGAGTGAGTGTTCAAGAGCAGTTGAATCTGTGGGGAAATATATGGAAGATGAATAGATAGAAGATAAAGTTCTGGGGGCTTTAAGCCGTCTCAAACTAGCTCCTGCCTCTGGCTCTTTCCTTCCCCCCTGGTTTGTGGCAGTGAGTTCCAGCCTGATCTCGATGTCTGTAAGAGTCTGTGTAGGGGCTACTCTGCGGTCAGTGTGCTAGCGTGTCCAAGCAGATGCAGGGGCCAGGCATTCCCTGTATGTCTCCCTGCCTTCTTGTGACTTGGATGAAATCCTGGTCTTCCAGCTAGGGCCTGGTCCAAAGGCTGCTTCACTGGTGACAATAGTGGGATCTTGCATTCCCTCTCACCAGTTAGCCTACTTGTCCTTTTCCAATGAGCTACCCCAATGCCGTTAAGAGACAGAATCTACAGCATTTTATCCTGCCACACCCCACCCTAGCACTGCCCTGTACACTGGGGTTGCCTTACAAGTGGGAGCAAGAAAGATAGCTGGCTTTGGGGAGATGGGGTCCAGGTCACCTGAGCGGCAGAGTTCTCCTTGTCCTCTCATTCTTCTTCCATTCCAGCTTTCTCAGCCCTGAGGCCTCTGACCTCTGAAGCCTCCAGTCTTTGCCCTTTCTAACAGTTGCTCCAGTCCTTGCTTCTGCTCTTACTGGCTATGTGACACTGGAAATCAGTTCACCTCTGAGGCTGTTTTCTCATTTATAAACAGAAGAATAGTAGTTCCTACCTTCTTGGGTTGGTGATTATATAAGGTACTGCATGTGTTTACCATAGTCCTTGGCAAAAAAAAGTTCTCAATCAATGTTTAGTTTAACTTCCTCCTATTATTTCCAATTTAATTTTTTTTAGATGACTACTTTTGTCTTCCTAGTGATCAGCCATGCATGATCTTCACATGGTCATGGATTCTTGCATAGTATTGGCTATCACATGAAAACTACTAACACTTTAACCTGCAGGAAGCATTAGTGAGTAATTTATAGACAGACTTGATGATATCGACTTTTTGGGAAAATTGGCCTCAAAAAGCAGCCCATTTTTTATTGACTCAACAACATATTGAGATTTCTAAAATAAAATAAATAGCAATATATTTACTAATAAACAATATTTTTAGGCTAGGCCTGGTCACTCACACCTGTAATCACAGTACTTTGGGAAGCCAAGGCAGAAGGACTTCTTGAGCTCAGGAGTTCAAGACGTCTGGGCAACATAGTGAGACCTCATCTCTTCAGAAAAAAATAAATAAAAATTAGCTGAGTATGGTTGGGTGCACCTGTGATCCTAGGTACCTTGGAGGCTGAGGTGAGAGGATCACTTGACCCCAGGAGGTTGAGGCTGCAGTGAGCTGTGATCATGCCACTGCACTCCAGGCTAGGCAACAGAGCAAGATCCTGTCTTAAAAAACTAAAAATAGGCCGGGTGTGGTGACTCATGCCTGTAATCCCAGCACTTTGAGGAACGGAGACAAGTGGATCACCTGAGGTCAGGAGTTTGAGACCAGCCTCGCCAACATGTTGGAACCCATCTCTACTAAAAGTACAAAAAATTAGCCAGGCGTGGGTGGTGCATGCCCGTAATCTTAGCTACTCTGGAGGCTGAGGTGAGAGAATCCTTGAATCCAGGAGGCGGAAGTTGCAGTGAGCCAAGATCACGCCATTGCACTCCAGCCTGGGCAATAAGAGTGAAACTTTGTCTCAAAAATAAATAAATAAATAAAATAAAAATAAAATTTTAAACATCTATTTTAAAGCTTATTATTTTTGAATGAAAAATAAAGGCAGTTAAAAGAATAACTATTATTTTTAACTTTTTTTTACATATAAAAAGGGTTTTTTTTTTGTTTTTGATCACCAACTGAATTACATTAAAAGAATACTGTTGCTAATATAATTAAGTGTGGCAATTCATACCCCTATTACCTACAAGGGAGACCAACTCATATTGAAGCAGCAATGCTGCATGTGTGAGTAGCCGTATGCCCCATCAGATTGAGAGCATCATGAGACTTGGTAAAAATATAAGTTTCTCTTGGTGGTCTTCCCGCCTCTACATGATGTGCAAGACTCACTGTCTCTCAATTACAAGGCGTAATAAAAAATAAAACAAATCTTAACTGTGAGGGAGTAGCCTGAAAGGCACTTAGGAATGACTGGACCTTGAGGGGCACATGGCTAATAGAACTGGTAAGATGTCATCTGTGAGAACCTTTTCAAGAAGGCAATCTTGAATACTTGTGGGTTTTGTCATCTGTATAGGAAAACAAAAAGAGATTCTAATCTGATGGTTTATAAGAAAAAGAATGCCATACTTTTAAATACAACAATGGAAACCAGAAACATACAAACATTTCTGGAAACTAGAAAAATAAATTATGGGAGAATATTTTTGCACTGTTAAAATAGGAAAGGCTTTCTTAAACCTGTCAGAAAAGTGAAGGATCTTAAAAAATTAAAAATAATAAAATAAAGTCACTCACATAAAAGTTAAGTAAACTTTACTTCCCGCCTAGAATAAAAGTACTGTAACCAAGTGAGGGCAATATTTCAACATACAATATAATCAAGAAAGGTTATTCCATTGATATACATTTAACTAACATAAGTCAAATGGAAAGGGCTGACAATCCAGGGAACAAAGGATATCAACACTTAACAGGAATAAAAATACAAAGTACTTTTACAGTTAAAAAATGCTCAGAATAACCCATAATAAAAATGCAAATTAAAACTATGACGAAACATTGATTTTTATTTTTCAGGTTGATGAAGATCAAAAAAACCTCTGAGTTGAGGAGGATACAGAAAATCGGTGCTTTAGTACACTGTGGATGGGTGTGCAAATAATTCTTTTGGAGGGCAATTTGGCAGTAACCAGCAAATTAAAAGTGCACATATCTTTTTATAAAAAATTCTCTTTCTCGGAGTGTTTCGTGCTTAGATGAGTACGATCTCAAAGCTACATATACAAGTGATAGGGCTCCGATGAGTGGAGGAACACCAGGGTTCTAGGTTCTCATGCTGGTTTAGATAAAACAAGACACACGTGGAGTGGTTTTAAGGAACAGAGACTTTAATAGGCAAAATAGAAAAGAGAAAGCAGAAGGAAGAGGCTCCCCTCTACAGAGGGAGGGACTCCAAAGCTGAAAGAGACCCCAAGTGGGTCGGAAACCAGCAGCTATATATAGAGACTGGAGGAGGCAGTATCTGATTTGCACAGGGCTTAGGGGATTGGTTTAACCAGGCCTGTCATTCACATAGTCGGGGAGGGAAACTGGTTTTCCCATCCTAGCCTTTTCAAATGCAAATACAGGGCTCCATGGTGTTCTACACAAGTGGGGTTGTGTGGAGGCGCCCATGTTGCCAGGCACATGTGGGGCAAGAGCAAGAAGAAGAGGGTGGGAATCACCATATTTGGGTGGACCCAGTCTCTAATGGCCGGCTTTTGCACATCAAAGGTTGCTGACCTGGCTCTAAGAGTTGAGCTTTATGAGAAATGTTTCTGGAGCAGCTTTGAAAACAAAAACTTCCCAAAGACACCTTTTTCCTCTCATCTGCCCAAAATAATTTCTTAGTAACTCCTACAACACAAGGATATTCATTGCAGCATTGCTTGTAATAGCAAAAACATTGGAAAGAACTTAAGCATATGTAAGACTAGTTACACAAATAAAGCTCCATACAGACAATGAACACTATAGATATTAACAACAAGGCTATTGTGCTTGTACTAATATGTAATAACCATCAAGACAAGCAAATGGTTATAGGAAAAAGCATAAAAGTTAATGTTACAGGACTATTTTTGGTGTTTTTAGGATAAATATTTACATATATCTCTCTATGCATATGCTTATATATAGGATAAGTATTTACATAAGAAATATACACAAGAAATTGATAATGGACACCCAGGGGTTAACGAGTATCTGAATGGCAGGAGTGAAGGGGAAATATTTTTCACTATACCTCTCTTTACTGTGCCTTTTGAATTTATGTCATGTGCATGTATTTGCTTACATTTTTTTTTTAAGAATAGAGGCTTTTCAGTCAAACAGTCCCATTTCTACCACTCTACACAGATTACTTAACTTCTCATCTTTATAATGAGGGTAATGCAATAAATAGAAAGTGTTTACTATTTTTAAAAGGACAAATCTTAAACAACAGTAATGTGGTAGAGTTTCAGGCATTATGATGGTATCTGGGATACTTGGGGAAATGGCTTCCTAGATGACATGAGAGTTGTTTTTGCCAAGTGTCTTTCTCTTTCTCGGGTAACTACAATCAAATATTCTTTTGGAAAATTACCATCTTCCCAATTCCCCAAACATTTGTTTTGAGTGGATCTGATGATTAGCTTCAGGGATTGACATGGAACCAAGACCTGGCCAATCAAGGGTCTGCATCCTCTGGTCATAGTGGCGTAGAAAGCAATAATTTTGCATGGTTGTTTTCAACATATTATAAACAGTCCTACCCCCGATTGCACCTTTGCCTGACCAGACCCACACAGTGGTCTCTGGTTGAGGCATATTTCATTTCCGATGTGGATCTTGACTCACAAGGAGTTGACTTCCTGCTAGCATCATAAGTGCCACCTTCAATAGGCCATTCCATTCTTCTAAGAGACCAACTGCTTCTGTGCAATGAGGTACATGGTAAGCTCTACAGATTCTGTGAGCATCAGCACATTTCTTTACTTCTTTTAGTAAAATTTTCAATGTTTTTAAGTGCAAAGCATTTTCCTTCCAGGTGTGGCTTTGTAATTGGGCCTCTCTGGCATGTAGGATCAGATTCCACCTGTGGGTCTAGAGGAAATGGTGTAGGTGGGGTGAAACATGAGGCAATTAGCATCCCTGGTAAGGTAACAACATGAGCAAAGGTCACTACAGGTTTTTGAAGTAAGAAAGACTAGTCTCATCATATTGGGTAGAAGAAGCTACATCTGCTGGCATGAAAACGTCAGTGGGTTTAGTTTGGAAGTAGGTAAGTAAAAATTTCCAAATCCTCCCAAGGATCACTTCTCCAATGTCAGAGTTTTGTTCTTTCCCAAGCAATGCATTTTAATATAAGAAATCTGGTAAATCTTTGACTTCAAGCTACATTATGATTCAACAAACCATAGGGACAGATATTGTGATTGATTTTTGGCTACATCAGCTCAGCAGCCACAAGAAAGAAGATTCTTTTAAGGCTGAAAATTCCCTGGCTCTCTAACCACTTTGGGTAGATAATTTAAAAGCAGTAAATTTCTCATTTCTTTTTCAAAATCTCTGCAGTGCCATTTGCAGCAGCCAGTTTACCCATATTCATCATGTTCTCATACTATGCCATGGCCCTTATCACTCAGTCCATCAAAGCCAGGTTTTCTACAGGCACTCATTACAGGTGATACACCCCCAGCTGCCAAAAATTACTATTATCCCCTTGTTTAAAGTTAAGTAGTTCTTCACTTCCCACAACCACAAGTTGGCTAACCTATTGTCTCAAACATTGTCATCAATCAAGATTCAGTTACAGATAACAAAAACCACTCTATTTTAAGCAGAAAAGAATTGAATTGAGAAATTACATTCTAATAAAATGATTGAAAGAGATGGAGTATTGCAGTCTAGCCTGCCTCCAGAAATAATTGCAGGAAGATTCTGTAATGCTGGCTTACCAAGAGAACTGCTACCTCGGCCACATTTTCAGTGGAAGTTGGGAATCTGGAAGGTGTCCCTGGAACTATGGCCCCAGTAACACATACTTTAGCTGGAATCCAGGGATGTGGAAGGTGCAAGTGTCAGCTCCAGAGATGTCCTCCACCTCCTAGACCCTGTAGTATACCCTAGGCCCATAAAGCTATTGAATGGACCCTGGAATGTCCTCTGCAGCTAAAAATCTCAATTCCTGCATAATCATACTTGTCAGTAAAATCAGCCAAAACTGAAAAAGAAGAAACTCTGTCTTCCTTCAGTTTCAAATTTTGTACATTTCATTTGATTTCAGAACCTAATTATTGAACCTTGACTTCAGGGCACTCTGAGAGGTGTAGATTTTAGCTGTCCTACCTCTGCAGTTTAGGAAGCCATGTGAGGAGGGACGTATGCCCCATAAAGTCTCAAATCAAAATGCTAACATTTTGCTTAAGTTAATTTTAAACTCAGAATTTAGCTTATTAACATTTTGTAAATATGAAGCCTCCAGGAACCATGTTTATTACAAATTCAAGCTTGTTAGAATTTTTCTATGCACTTGGGCACATCTTAACTTACATTTTGGAGATGAACCAACTCATTCACAAATGATTTTAAGTTAACCTTTGTACTTAGCACGTCCCATTTGCAATTTATTTGCTTGCGTTTATATTGTGCATTTCTACAAATTGGTTCTACACATTGCCATCTTAGAAAGAATAACAAGGAAATTCAGTTTCAACTCAAATTTACTGAAAGAAGAATGTCAAAGCCTGGATGTGGGCATTGTGGCTGAGAACTAGGCCTGCTGTGTTGCTTGCTTAAGTAGTGATTCTATGGCCCTCTGCTCCCTACATTTGCCTCAGTTCCTCATAGCTTTGTGGTTGTTTCCAGTGTATGTGTGTTCTCAAATAACTGACAACTCTTGCCCACTTCCTAACCTGACTTGAATGTGGCATTTGCATTTATATATTCTAAAAAATGTGATTTAATAGATGGTTTATCACCATGGTATTTAAAAAAGCATGAAGAGAAAGGGAAAAAAGAATCAGATGGGCCGGGCGTGGTGGCTCATGCCTGTAATACCAGCACTTTGGGAGGCCAAGGCGGGTGGATCATCTTAGGTTAGAAGTTTGAGATCAGCCTGGCCAACATGGCAAAACCCGACTCTACTAAAAAATACAAAAATTAGCTGGGCCTGGGGGTGGGCACCTGTAGTCCCAACTACTTGGGAGGCTGAGGCAGGAGAATTGCTTGAACCCTGGAGGCGGAGGTTGCACTGAGCAGAGATCATGCCACCGCAGTCCAGCCTGGGCAACAGTGAGATCCTGTCTCAATAAAAAAAAACAAAAAAGAAAAAAGAAAGAAAAGAAAAAAAAAAGAAAAACAAAGAAATAAACAATTGGTTATGAGAAGGGGGAACAAATAGCATAGGTTAATGAAATTCAATGTTCAATTTGAAGAAAGCATACACCTTAGGTTTCTCAGATCTGCCGAGTGAATCCATCTATAAATCTCTTCTTCTAGCATATAGTCTTGAACTAACCCACCAACTTTCCAACAGACTAGTGTCTCCACCCAGCTACTCATTCCAGAGTTATAGTTACTGAGTCAAATGCCTTGGCCATTCTAAGAAAATTCCACAAGTAACAATTACTGTACTTGGCAGAAAGCCTGGTAATACTCAGCTAGAACTTTATTTTTTTGTTGAATTAAAAATACATTTCTAAAATTTTTTCAGATTTATTGCTACTTAGGAAAGTGTATTATTAAAATGTGAAGTAAACAAAGAGCTAAAAGAAATAATTTAGGTTTACAGATAATAACATTCCAAATCCTTATACAAGATAACTGTATTCTAAAGATAATTGAGTTCCTGCCCCCAAATGGCTTATTCCTCTATAGTAAATAAAAGCATTTGGAATCTTTACTAAGTCTCTTGATGGGGAAAATGCCTGAACACAGACAGCATATTGTTAATATAAGCCACATGACTTAACATTCTTTGCTGGATAGTTTTCTTATTCCTCATCTCTTTTACAAACTCAACTCAGTCCTCTAAAATGATCCAATCACTGGCTCCCTTTCTCTCTCATCTTCTTCCTTCCAGAACTGTCCTTTTACTAAGACCACTTCTTTCCCAACAGCTCCAGCTGCCCACAGTGACTCTCCCTGCTGCATGCAGCCTTCTGTCAGGTTTATTCTCCTCCTATGCTTTGATTGCTTTTCTCATATGAACTATCCCATCACCCCACATTCTTCATGGTCAGTGAAATCCAGCCAGTAAAAAATTTTTTCTCCTTGGAAGGAAACAAAGGGGCAAGGGAGACTATAAATGTTTGCAAATTAATTCTCTGTCCTCTGTCACCTTGTTCCCACATTAGTTCTTCGTGCAGCTCTACCAAGAAGAAAATGCCATATGTGTTTGGACACCACACTCCTTCCTCTCATCACTCTAACATGCTTTTCCTCTTCTTCATCTAGGTTAGGTAGGCTCACCACCAGGTACCCTGGAAAGCTACCACACCTATGTCAGTCCAAGTTTCCACTAGAACATTGGAAAGGCAATATAGTCATCACTTGGTACTTATGGGGGACTCATTCCAGGACCTCTCACAGATAACAAAATCAGTGGACACTAAAGTCTCTGATTTAAAATAGCATAGTATTGGTATATAACCTGCGCAGATCTCCCCATATACTTTAGATCATTTTTAGATTCTTTATAATATCTAATACACTGCAAATGCTACCTAAATAAGAAAAAAACTCTGCATGTTCAGTACAGACACATTTTTTTCCTGAACATATTCCTCCATTGGTGGTTGTTTAATCATGGATGCGAAACCCATGAACAGGGAAGGCTTATTTCCATAACATGAGGACAAAGGTAACTTCAAAGAGTTCTTCCGATTACCTGAGCAGTTGACCACTAGATGACCTGCACCAACAAAACTAAAGCAGCATGATACAGGCCAAACCACCAAAGTTTTGGAAATCCAAAGTGGCCTAGGAAAAGTTTTCTCCCATCCTGGGTACTATAAAATGTAGAGAATTGAACAGCTGAGAAATCATACTGAAATTAAATAAAAGCATACAGTCCGAAATAAAGCCCCTGGGAAGAAGGGCTTCTCCGGGTCAGAAGCCTCACTGGAGAGCACCCCACTTCAAGAGCCTGAGTCAGCCTGGACGCATCCCTTCCTCCTCTCATCTTCCCTAGTTCTGGGGTTCAGGCTCCATTCATTTGTAGTGCACCAGCAGTGCAGCTACACTTATCCCTTGGTCCACCTCAGTGCTGTTTAGCCTTACCACAAAAAATCAGGGAGATTCTTGAGGGACTGTAATAAAGTTGAACCTGCTGAATGTTTCTTTTCAAGTGTAAGACACTTTAATAATTCTTCATGACCAATCCTTCCCTTAGGATCTTGATCCCGGCAATTCTGAGCCTAAGTCATACTCTATTGCCCCCTAGAGGATGACTCATTTTCGTGGTTTACTGTAGGAATAATTAAAAGTAGAGCTTCTACCCACTCAGTTAGGAACTTGACATATGAATTCCAGCAAGTCTCCATCCTACTATACATTCATTCTAGAAAACTGAGGAAGTACACCATGAAAGGAAAGTATTTTGTGGTTTTGAGTTCACTAGACCTAAAAGGAATATTTTTCTATCTCCAAGGATAAATTCCATTTTTTTGTGTTCCTGGTGAGCCATCTCCCATGAATCTCTCAAATTCACACTAGCAAGTAACATCTATCAGTAAATTCTAAAACCATGCGACTTAAAGTTTTCCAGTAAAAGCCATGTCTTGGAGACATGGGCTTCTCGGAAGGGGAGTAGAGACATTAAACTTATAATAGCATGTCTACCAAGATCCTCTTTTCTCCCAGGAATCATTATAAAAAGTTGACAAAAATTTTAAAAAATCGAAAGTCTGTTGAGAATGGATTAAAAACCAACTTCATGACTTCATATCACAAGTGAATTTTTTAGACTTCTGTAATAGCCTCACACGGTGCTGCATGCATCTAGGCCTACATGGAGAACATCCTGTCTCCAAAATTAACATTTTGCTTCAGTGCATCTCCATCACATTTCGCTGGCTTTTGGTATTATTCTAAAAACCATTGCCACTTGTGTTGGGGGCCATTTACCCTTTCATTACTATTCTGGTAGGCATAGGATAAGTGTTTACATCTAGAGTTTATTATAATTTAGGCTCAAAATTCCAAGAAGTAGTCCCTAACGTGTAACCCAAATATAATTTGGGCTCCATACCAACCGAGTGGAATGTCTACTCAATAAACTGACAGTTCCCAAACCTCAGGCCATGGACCAATACCATCACTGTTAGGACCTGGGCCGCACAGCAGGAGGTGAGCAGTGGGCGAGCAAGCAAAGCTTCGTCTGTATTTACAGCCACTCCCAAACACTCACATACTGCCTGAACTCCACTTCCTATCGGATCAGTCATGGCATTAGATTCTCATAGGAGCATGAACCCTATCGTGAATTGTGTATATGAGGGATTTAGGTTTCCTGCTCCTTATGATAATCTAATGCTGATGATCTGTCACTGTCTCCCATCACCCCCAGATGGGACTGTCTAGTTACAGGAAAACAAGCTCAGGGCTCCCACTGATTTGACATTATGGTGAGTTGTATAATTATTTCATTACATATTACAATGTAATAATAATAGAAATAAAGTACACAATAAATTTAATGTACTTGACTCATCCTGAAACCATTCCCCCACCACAACCCTGGTCCATGGAAAAATTGTCTTCCATGAAATTGGTCCCTGTTGCCAAACGTGGGGGACTACTGCAATAAACAATAGACAATCATCCTAATAGTAATTAAGCAATTAGAAACCTCACTCAGTCTCCAAGAAAAATGTCAAAACAGAGACCACATACTTAAGCCCATCTTCATTAAAAATGTCTTTAGACATAATCCTCAGTATCAATCTCCAGCTAATGCGAAATAAACACTGAATATGTGAAACAGGTCATCATTCTCCTACAAAGTGTCATGGCCTAGTCTCTTGAGAAATTATCATGGGGGCCATAATGAAAAACATCTTTAAAAAAAGATGATTGTAATTATGTAATATATTTATTTTGTAGTCACTATTATTAGGAAAATATATTATTTACTTCCAGAAATATCAACTTGATAATAATCATTAATAATAAGGAAATTATTGAATTGCACCAGTTTTGTTCTCACTAATCACCTGTTTCTGTAACTGATTGATTATTAGTACATGGTTATAGCATAACAAAAGTGTGTTAAGCAGACAGTAACTTCTGTTTCTGTTTTTTGTTGTTGCTGTTCCTATAGCTAGTCATAAGTTTTTTTTTTTTTCTTTTTCTGAAAACCTCTAATGGAGACACTTAGGATAAAAAGCCTATTTGATTGTGTGCACAAGTGCTAACATAAATAAAGTGTGCTGTAGTAATTTGTGGATTTCCTTTGTGGTTTGCTTGAAAGATTACTAACTGCTCATTAGCACTTCACATATGAAAATATCACCATTTGGACTGCAGCTGGAGCTGCTTTTAGCTGGGGCCCTGTTATCTCCCAAACTAAGTCACAGCATTTTGAAGAACCCTATCTCAACGCTTATGCATGCATTCCACCACATAAACCTTAATTTAGTGTTAGATCATCTTAAAGTATTTCTCTCTTATTCACAGTTTGCCATGCAGTCATTGTGGAAAGACCTAAACACCATTCTCAACACAGGGTAGTTCATAAAATAACAGAGTCCTAACAAGATGTAAAAAAATAACTGCTTAGTTACATGAATTATTCAATTTACAAATGAAAATTTAAAAGGGATAGCCTTAAATATATTTACTCTACCACAAAACTGTTTTGTTTATAATGAAGTTACCTTAACCCTTTTAAAATTAAGAAATGTAGATTTTTGATGCACGTAAATGTGAGGGCCTGACTAAAGCCAAATTGGTGTGGTCAAGCATTGGGCAAGATTCCCCATTCACTTCTGCCAAGACTCTGTCATTTTAATGAGATTAAGGTTTCAATTGCTTCAGCCCAAGACCTCTCTGGAGCACACGCACTGCTATTCTGGTTAAATTATGCCCATTTCTCTCCAAAATGAGTAAATACTTAAGTTCCCATGCTGAGAGAGCTGACATGAATTTTCATTTGGCACACTGATTCTGAGAGTGTAATGCATGTTTGTTGAAACCATGCTGAGTTGGAACAAAGTGTTTTTATGATTACTACTTATTAACATGTATTAAGAACAGTTACTGTACTTGGTCTACACACAATATATAAAGGAAGTCATCTTTCCTACAGATGGAAATAAACAACTTGGATGAATATGTTACTGATGAAATTTATATCCTTATGGAAATTGCAATTTAGTTTGGAAGATAGACATTGAATATATAATTACAGGTGAGGGCAGCTTTACAAAGAAATGCAGTATGCTATGTAAGTGAAAAGAGAAGGAGCTGACTTTGTCTACAGGAAGCAATAACATTTAAACTGAGACGAAGAATGAGACGAGGCTGGCTAGCAAAAGAGTGGAGGAAACAGTAGTTCATGCAAAGGGAACAGCAAAGGAAAGGCCCTGAGGCTCTGAAAGAACATGACAGTTTGATCTGGAACCTGCAATTAGTAGTAGTCTTAAAGGAGGTGAGGCTGTGTAGGGAGATGAGCATGTTGGTTATATAGAACCTGTAGAAGTAGTCAAGAGTAGGGAGCATTAGACCATAGTATAGATTGTTTACTTTACTCAAAGGTAGTGAGATTCCTAAATTGTTTTGATGACAGAAATGGCATGGTCAGATTTGTGTTTATGAAAAGATTATCCTGGGTGCAATATTGAGTATTGGAGGGGTGGGTGGACCTGAGTGAATGTGGGGAAATTGGTTAGGAGGTTATTGCCTAATGGAGAGATGGCTGGCGACTTGCATAGGGGCATTTGAAATGGAGATAGGGCAGAGCAGAAATGTCCAAGAAATATAAAGGAGGTGCAATAAACCATATTTGAAAATGGATTGGATGTTGGAGTAAAAGACAAGAGTGACCTGAGTGATGAATCTCAGGTTTCTGGGATAGTCAGCTGGGGTTACAGTTACTAAAATAGAGAACAACAAAGAAAAAATCTTGGTGCAGACAATCACTTTGGACATGTAATGTTGCATATTCAGAGTTTTAAAACACACACATATACAGACCTATATGTGTGTATGAATGCACTATAATATTTTATTTAAAATTATTTCCTTTTTATCCATTATTAAATGAATAATGCTTTATTATACACAAATACTTCTGTATTCTATCAAGTATCTCTGTTACTGATTCCATGACAGGTTAACTTTATTAAAAATGCAAATAAAATATGCTATCACTTTAGCTTTTAAATTTTTAGGAGTCACCATAATTGATGGAAAAGTATTAATCTTTTAGATTAAATAGCAACTGAATATTTTGGAAGTATCCAGTTATTTCTAATATTGTGAGTATGCAAAAGAAATTACTCATGTTCTATTCAATAGACATTTTTGTGGTCAAAATTATTTTCCCCAATAAACTGGTCAACTCACAAATAGATAAAATATGTATCACATATAATTCTGAAACAAAGATATAGCTGAATGTAGCTATATGAGGGAGTCCAGGTGATAATAGCAGAAGAACACTCAGCTAGCCTACAGGATTGTGAAATAATATTGTGTTTTATTTTAAGGCACTAAATTTTGAGATGATTTGTTACATAGCCCTACTTAACTGATACAACACAGTTTTTTAATTGTCTTTTTTAAAAAAGTCTTTATATGGAATCATTTCTTGTGTCTCTTGATCTTGTTCTCTTATTTGTATCCTTCAGTTCTCTTCTGCAGTCTCTTAGTATTCTCCACCTTAAATTTTGATGAGAGAAAGTTTTTAAGAGGATATAAAGTCAATATATAAAATAAATTGTCTTTCTATAAACTAGTAACAAACAACAATAAGCTTTAAACATTTCCCTCTACAATAATTTTAAAACACATAAAATACTTAGAAATAAATTAACAAAAGAGATGTAAGCTTTCTAGACTAAATACTATAAGATATTGTTAAGAGAAGTTCAAGAAGATCTGAGTAAGAGGAGCAGTATACCATGTTCATGGATTGGGATATTCATATTGTTAAGATGTAAATTCTTTCCAAATTTACCTATAAATTTAACATAGCCTCAGTCAGAATTCTAGCAGTTTTTTAAATGGAAATTGACAGGTTAGTATTAAAATGTATATAGAAATGCAGAGGATCTGAAACAATTATAATACTTTTGGAAAAAAGTGAAGTTGGAAGATGTTCACTACCTAATTTCAAGACTTACTAGAGAGCTACAGAAAACAAGACAATATGGTATTGGTATACAAATAGACAATCGGCTCAGTGAAACAGAAGAGAAAGTTCACAATAGAAAGACCCACACATATAAACTGACTTTTGACAAAGGTGCTAAGGAACACCTTAGCGAAACACTAATCCTTTCAAAAAATAGTTCTGAATCAACTGGATATTCATGCGGAAAAAAAACCACAACTCTTACCTCATGCCATATACAAAGTATTTTGAAATGGATCATAGACCTAAACATAAAGTCAAAATTAGAAAATTTTAGAGAAAAATATGGAAGAAAATCTTGTGGCTTTGGGCTAAAACAAAAAAAGATTTCTTAGGATACAAAGAACACTAATAGTGAAAGAGAGCAAATTGATATCAGATTTATCAAAATTACAAACTCTAGTCTTCCAAAGACATCATTAGGAAAATGAAAAGCCCACAGACTGAGTGAAATTATTTGTAATGCATTTATCTTATATAAATCTGATATCCTGAATGTATAAAAAACTTTTACATCTCAATAAGAATACAAAAATTTTTTTAAATTGTGAAAAATTTGAACAGATATTCTATAAATGTAAAGCATATGAAAAAGTGCTTAAAACCTTTAGTCATTAAAGAAATGCAAATTAAAATGACAATGAAATACCACTTCACACTCAATGGCTAAAGTGGAAAACACTGTAATATCAGAGATTGATAAGGATGTGAGACACCTGGAACTTTATATGTGGCTGGTGTGAATGTAAAAATAATACAACTAACTATAAAACATTTGACAGTTTTGTATAAAATTAAACACGTACCTACTCTAAAGACGCAGCAATTCTATCTCCATTTACAAAAAAGATATGAAAACATACATCCATAAGAAAATTTGTAGATGAATGTTCATAGCAGCTTTATTCGGCTCCTATCTGGGGGAAAATTCCCCTCACCCCCCACAAAATGAACAAATAAACTGGTTATGATACGTTCATAGCATGAAATACTACTCATCAAGATTGAGCAACAACATGAGTGAATCTTACAGACAGTAAGCTGAGCAAAATAATAGACACAAGAGAAGAGCTGCTATAAAATTCCCATTAACTTGAAGTTTTAGAGCAAATAAAACATCTAGGTGAAAAACATCAGAACTGTGGTTACATGGGGCAGGGGTAGAGTAGGCTCAAGAAGACTTTGTAAAATTATACAAAGATTCTGTATCTTGCTAGTGGTACTGGTTACAAGGATGTATACATTTTTAAAAGTTCATCAAACTTCACACTTGAAGGTTGTACATTTTATTTTGTATAAATCATATCTCAATAATTTCTTACTGATTTTTTTAAACCCTGCCTGCCCCAAAGTAGCAAAATAGGCACTTTAAAAAGTAAAAAATATTCCCTTTTCTTTGTTTATAGAAAATACCTTTGTACATAATTGTATATAACTGTCTTTGCCAACTTTTAAATTCTAATGTCCAAGTACCAAGTAGTAGTAACTACCACTTATTCATTGCCTAATAAAAGCTAGATACTCTGGCATGTACTTACAAACATTTCATCCTCACAACAGGTTTGGTGCTGAAACCCAAGTCCCTTAATAGTTAAGTAATTTATCCAAGTACTTACCGTTAGTAAATAGTAGAGGTAAGAGTTATCCAAGGACTGTCTGTCTTCATTGTCAATGCTCTTTCTACTACTTGTCACCTTCCCAGCTAACTTGTATGTCACACTTATCCCACAGCCATTTACCCATAGGTACTAGAATGACAGTCACTGCAAGTCTGATTATTTAATTGGCCTGGCCACAATCTTTTTGTGATGTAAACTTTTATGAGTCACGCAGCTTATTTTTTTCCCCAGTAATTAAGCAAAGAAAGAAAAATGAAAGAAACAACTACTTACCTTCTTTCTACTTCTCATGATGAGAGTTTAACATGGTGCTTATAACAGGCTAGACCTGGGTTCAAGATTCAGCTCTGCCAGGTTTTAACTGAGCATGATGCTTTATCTCTCTAAGCTTTATGGATACATTCCTTATCTATAAAATAAAAGTATTAATAACCAGCTCATAGGGTATTGTGAAGATAAAAGTGAAGTAATACATTCAAGCACTTTGTATAGTTCCAGGAGCATAGTAAATGGCAAGAAACAGAAATGATTATTAGTAATGAGAGGACAGGTATTGTCCTGTTAGGGAGATTAAATTGTGGGAGTTTTTCTACTTGCTTGTTATGCTTATTCTTTAAATTATTACTTTCCTTGACTAGGGATCTATTTAGCAAATTTGAAAAGACCCTGTGTATTCAACTCAAATTATTCAGGCATTGGAAACTCCTTAACCACAGATTACTTAAGGCTATAGAAATTCATTTTGATATTTTCACTTAATATTTCCATTTAATTAAGGCATTTTGTATTTTTCAATATGCCATTGTACTATAGTCTCTTATGTTAACGATTTCAAAACTTATATAGACCACTGAGAATAAAGTATAAAAGATATCTTACTGGCAGACAAGGCTGTTTTGTTCCCATAAGTAGCCTAGAATAGTGATCAAAGGTTCCAGTGCCATTATGTGACCTATGGGAGACACAGTTCCCACAGACTTTATGACACAGCCCTTAAGTTTTTCTTTTTCTCTGTGTCTTCTGAAAGACATAAGTGTGATCCATAAAACCACTGAAATATTAGAAAATAAGTCAAACCCAGAGAAACCCATGTTTACTACAATATAGTTATAGAACTAATTATAACTAACTGATCCTGTTTAAAAAACTTATGGCTTCAAGAGCCATTATATGAAAAAAATTCAGGTCAGGGGCAGTGGCTCATGCTTGTAATCACAGCACTTTGGGAGGCTGAGGCAGGCAGATCATTGGAGGTAAGGAGTTCAAGACCAGTCTGGCCAATATGGCAAAACCCCATCTCTACTAAAAATAAAAAATAAAAAAAATTAGCCAGGTTTGGTGGCACGTGCCTATAATCCCAGCTACTGGGGAGGCTGAGGCAGGATAATCACTGAACCTGGGAGGTGGAGGTTGCAGTGAGCTGAGATCATATCACTGCACTGCCGTCTGGGTGACACAGCAAGACTCTGCCTCAAAAAAAAAAAAAAACTTCTTTTGATTAGGTGCTATGTAATCAAGAGTAGCATTCTAATCATAACAGAAAGAAAACTGATTCTCAAAGTTGACCTCAAGTACAATTGTGAAACATGTTTTTACTTTCACAGCCTCAACAGTTTCCTTCCATTCTGCCTTCACTCCAAACACACATAACACCCTCAAATATTCTGAGATCATTTTACAAGAGAGAGGGGAGAAGAATTAAACCTCAGATAATTCCCATTAGGTTGTTAGTCATCTGTCATCTCGTTTTCCCTGGGCCTTAGGAGAAGGCAGTGCACACTGAGTTAAGTTAAAGCAGAGGGATGACTATCTAATAATTACATGTGATAGGCAGACAAAGAATATAAGTCAACACCCACCTGATTTATACCTGACCCATTTTGAAGGATCATGCTTAGGTTATATAAATAACTTTTAGGGTATGGGGATGGTGAAACTGAATCTAGCAAGAGCTGAGGAGCAGAAAAGAAGCCAAGAGTTAGAACTGGGAGCACACCTCATTCTATCAATTCATAACAAAAATGACCCTATACAGCCTACAATATGAAGAACATTGCCATTTTGCCATTGAACTGTCCACCAGACCCAATAAAATAACATAGACTTTACTTGTAAGCAATTTTGCCCATTGGCTGAGCTCTTATTTTTATTGTTAATAGAACGAAATTACTTTGAACTCTGATTCCCTACACTTCAAAGACTCATTCTCCTATCATATCAGCTCTTCTCATTTTTCCATTTTGTTATAATAACTAACATTCTTTACTTCATCACATATGAACATGCATTAAAGACATCCGAATGAAATACTTTTCTATTCCTTAAATTCCACTTTTCCATTTCTTAGGTGCCCCAAAGGAATGGGTAACCAAGCCAGATATATTTAAAAGTTATTATTTCTGGAATTCTTTTACTCAGTTTGTTTATACATTTTTTTTCAGTTCGGTCTTGACACACAGACAAGTGTGTACCCAACCGTCTACTTTTTATATTTGGGTGAATACCTGGAAGTGGTATGTGGCAGAAGGCAAGGATGAGTAGTACAAGGGAACACAAGCACACTGTTAACTTTAAGGCTAACTTACTCCTCTCCTGCATTTCATTCCAAGTAAAAAGATTTCTGGTTCTGTATTTCACTCTGTCACATTTCTTAATTAGTTTTTAAGTATCCTCAATGTCCTTATTCAACAGTCAGTGTATTCTCTTTTGTGTTAGATGGCATTCTGTTTTCTCAATCATTTTCCCCTTACACATCTCCAACTTTCCACTTTTTAAATTTTATCCTCTGTGATGTTTTGTTTTCAAACCACACAGAAGCAAAGCACATACAACCATTAATCTTTACCAAAGAACAAGTTTTGTATGAGCTTCTTGAGCCCCAAACAGAAGAATTTAAACTTGAACCTGATTCCTTCGACTATGCATTACTGTTCTGGCTTTTGCAATTCAGTGGCCTTACTTTATGGTTTGGGCTTTCTGTTTTCCATTTATATGAAATGTCCCACAAATATAAATGCATTTAACAAATACCAGGAACATAGCATTACAACAACTTTCATTTCTTGGCCAATGGGCCAGACATTAGATTTGATATTGATGGGCTAGAAACTAAAAACAAAAAAAAGAAAGAAAAGAGAAACATTCCTTCTCTCCTCTTATGGCACACACTGCAGAATTGTTCACAAGAAGAAAATATCATGGTCAAAAGTGCAATCAGCTGTGGATCTTATCAAAGCAAAAAAGCTGTTTGTATCTTGATGTAGCTGTGATTTATTATTCTTATTGTCATCATCATTATCATCTCAGTTTTGAGTGGAAAGGAACTAGGGTTTCTCCAATTTTGTGAATAACAGTTTTGTTATTGAACAGGGAACACAATGTGTGGCTAGATTATCTCCCGCAGGGCTTGCAAACACTGTATTGTCCCCAAATGTGGTAGCCACATGTTTGTTTTTTAGTTGGCAGAGTCCTAAGCCGGAGAGAGTTTAGAGGAAATGAAGGAGAGTGAAAATCAACTAAGCTTTTCATTAGCATGTGTGACAAAGGGTAATGTGTTTTTCTCTCTTGCTAGTGTATATATGTTTTAAAAAAATAAATATTGCACATCATTACTGTTCTAGTCAGTTATTTATACTCCGCTAAAAATTTCAAAGTCTGTTGGAATAAATTTGAAAAAAAGACCAACTTCATTCAGCTCTAAATTTTTAGTGCTCATGTGTGCAGTCACCATTATGATATAGTACACTTCAGAACATATATGTGTTCAAAAATGTTTGTAAAACAAATAAATATATATTGAATTTCACTAATGAAAAATATGTAGAATGAGAAAGTTGCAGCCTGCAGATTCTCATACAAAATGCATCCAATGTTTTAAAGTCCAAATAAAAAATTATTTGATTAAATAATAATGATAATGAACACATTATAATTAATGAATTGAAAGTAACTTGGATAGTCACAAAAATCAGAGATTTTAAAACTAGGAAAGATACTTTAGAAAGAATTTGGTTAATCCTTGAATCCTAAAGATAACAAAAGCCAGAGAGAATAAATCAACTGTCCAAAGATACACAGGCTTTTTTTTTAATTAGAGCACTAGGATTGGAAACGAGAGTATTTTATCTGGGATCCAGTGTAAACTTTCTACCCTCACATTAGGAGTGCTGCTTTGGTCTGCCATTCTGACACTATGTCTGGCGTAGCAGAGGTCTTCCCTCAGGAACCTGTGGTCAAGTAATAGCAGTTTCAGTCTTCTCTCATCTATGGAATAAGCTGTTCATGGGCACACGCAGAGCCTTTTTCAGATGAGGGATAATTACACTCTTTCCCTTCCTGCTTCTCCTGTAATTTGGCCTGTCCATCGGAATTATAATCTATACACCTGTTTCTTTTTTTTCACTTCATCTTTCTTAGTGGGTCTGGAGGAGTTGAGTAGTTTAATTTTAAGCACTGCAGCAAGTCTGTAAAATGACAGCTAGGGATGACTCTGACCCTTATAGGGTGAATAAGATATCACTGTTGACTTGCCATCAGAGGGAATTGCACTTGAATGTTCATCTTCAAATGCAAATCATCATATAAGCAGATTTGCCAACCCATTGGCAAGCTTCCATGTGATATTTCCCTGTGACCAAGGATGCTGTGTGGTCATGGGCAGGGGAAATCTAGACTCAAATTGAACCAAACCCATCACCCTGAACTGAGAATCATGTGATCTGATTAGCTGACAGAAGCAGCCACACCCGGCTCAGTGTCAGTCAGGGTTCTTAGGTGGAAAACAACAGAAATTGAGTCTGACCATGTTTAGTCACAAAGGAAAGCATGGAGTGGTAGCAGGGGTGGGAGGAAGAAAGAAAGAAATGATGAAGAACCAGGTCTCAGAATGTGCTTGCCTAAAGTAGCATGGAGAGGGGGATCCATGTGGCAAGACATAATGGATACTTTTTGTTTCAGATAGAGTCTCACTCTGTCGCCCAGGCTGGAGTGCAGTGGCCTGATCTTGGCTCACTGCAACCTCCGCCTCCTGGGTTCTAGCAATTCTCTGGCCTCAGCCTCCAAAGTAGCTGGGATTACAGGCATGTGCCACCAGACCCAGCTATCTTTGTTTGTTGTTGTTGTTGTTGTTGTTTTGTATTTTTAGTAGAAACTGGGTTTCACCATGTTGACGAGGCTGGTCTCAAACTCCTGACCTCCAATGATAATAATCTGTCCTCCTGAGCCTCTGAAAGTGCTAGGATTATAGGCATGAGCCACTGCACCTGGCCTGGGTACTTTCTTTAGTACTTTGGGGAGGAACATTTTTTACAGTGTCCTTCTGCTCAAGATTCAGATCCCAGATAAAATCAGACCATCTAGAGAGATGGTTTGATTAGTCAAACTTGGATCTTATGATCACTACTGCTTGAAGTGGGTAAGTCTCATAAATGCTCAGTCCTTCCACTATGCAACTGAAAGGGGTGGGCAGGAAGCCTGTCAAAGGAAAATCAGGTTGTTCTTACTAGAAATGAAAGAGAAACGGATGTGAGGCAGTCAAATCAGCAGAGGTCCACCACACCACCAAAATGTGGTGATTAAATATAGAGAGACAGAGACGAAAGACGTATGCGAATATTGCAGTATGTCTGGACAACAGCCCAAATCATGAGCCCAATAAAATGGTCACCAAAATCTGGTTTTGAGTAGTAGTGTTAAATCAGACCGTTTAGTAGCTATTTTTCGTTGCCAGGTTTCTAGCACTGCCCAAATCCTGAGTGGTATATGAATAACTGGTCCATTAAGCATCTCTTTCCAGTCAGCATAATTTATCCCCCTACCTATATTCTCTTCTGACCACTCCTACTTCCGTCTCTTTGCCAAAATCTGTTTCTTCAGCAACCCTTTTGTTTAAATTGGAAGATAAATCAAATAGAATAGGGTGTTTTACTGACTTTCAGTATTTAACAGGCGTGATTTTTTTTTGATCCAAAGTCAAACCTCCTTATAAGATGAAGAAGAGAGAAAAAATTCTCATAAAATGCATTTGTGAGCATGCCTTTTGAGTGCTCTCTCCTGCAGACTTGCTCTAGTCTTTAATGAATCTTTCTTGTAGACACTGTGGAGATGAAAGATGATTCTCCATTTCCACTCAAAGTACAAATCAGGCCGGCATTTTGAAAAAAAAAAAAAAGACAGGTTTATTCATCGCTGCAGCATTAGCTGGCTTTGTCCCCTGTAAAATTTCACTTTTGGTGATTAAAATATTCACTGTAGGAAACAAATTTGTAACCCATTTCTCATATTACCCACACACAGAAAAACAAAATTCGATATCCTGGGGTTTATTTGCTGAGGGCGCTTCCCATAAAAGCGAGTGAGTGTGCGTTGGGAAATGTGTCTGGTTAACTCTTTTATGGATAAACTTTAGTCACAATCCTCCCCCGCCCCCTTCTCGCCCCCCAGCACCCCCCCAACCTTCCGACTTCCCGCCTCTCAAGGGCTGGTGACCTAATAGCATTTTTCTTCGTGCATATTTTGGCGTCGCCCCACGGCCTGGCTGCCTTCGCCTGTCTGAGTTTTTTGAAATTCCTGCATGTTCGCCCCAGATTAAGCCAGTGTGTCTCAGGATGTGTGTTCCGTTTTGTTCTTTCCCCTTAACGCTCCCTGTGCAACGTGTCTGGGGGGAGGAGGACAGGGAGGGGAGGGAGGGAGGGGCAGAGGCGAGGAGCTGTCCGCCTTGCACGTTTCCAATCGCATTACGTGAACAAATAGCTGAGGGGCGGCCAGGCCAGAACGGCTTGTGTAACTTTGCAAACGTGCCAGAAAGTTTAAAATCTCTCCTTCTTCCTTCACTCCAGACACTGCCCGCTCTCCAGGACTGCTGCGCCGCTCCCCGTTGCCTTCCAAGACTGGTAAAGGGGAAAGAGAAGGGTGCCACGTCCGAGCAGCCGCCTTGACTGGGGAAGGTTCTAATCCCACCCTTGGCATTGCTTGGGGAAGACTGAGAAACCCGTGCTCCGCTCGCCTCCTTGTTGGAAGATTTCTCCCTCTCTCACGTGATTTGAGCCCCGTTTTTATTTTCTGTGAGCCACGTCCTCCTCGAGTGGAGCCAATCCGGCAAAAGGAGCGATGCGCTTCGCCTGGACCGTGCTCCTGCTCGGGCCTTTGCAGCTCTGCGCGCTCGTGCGCTGCGCCCCGCCCGCCGCCGGACAACGGCAGCCCCTGCGCCAGTCGCCGGCGGCTCCGGGCGCCTGGCGCCAGAAGATCCAATGGGAGAACAACGGGCAGGTGTTCAGCTTGCTGAGCCTGGGCTCACAGTATCAGCCTCAGCGCCGCCGGGACCCGGGCGCCGCCGTCCCGGGCGCCGCCAGCGCCTCCGCCCAGCAGCCCCGCACTCCGATCCTGCTGATCCGCGACAACCGCACCGCCGCGGCGCGGGCGCGGACCGCTGGCTCCTCTGGAGTCACCGCCGGTCGCCCCAGGCCCGCCGCCCGGCACTGGTTCCAACCTGGATACTCGTCGTCTGGAGCCCGCGACGCCGGCGCCTCGCGCGCGGAGAACCACACCGCGCCGGGAGATGTCCCTGTGCTCAGTACCCTGCCGCCCCCCAGCCGCGTGGACGGCATGGTGGGCGACGACCCGTACAACCCCTACAAGTATTCTGACGACAACCCTTATTACAACTACTACGATACTTATGAAAGGCCCAGGCCCGGGGGCAGGTACCGGCCCGGATACGGCACCGGCTACTTTCAGTACGGTAAGCTCCCCCAAGGCCACTGGAAGCACCCGTGCACCTGGTCCCCGACTGTGTGGCTTCTCGACGTGGCTGCCTGGGCGCGGGGGGCCTCGGTCCTCGCAGATCCGATCCCTCCCCCCGCTCCTGCAGAGGCAACCCTGGAATCTAGTGCAAACCGCGCGTCTTGCCCCTCCTGCTTCCTTTTCACATTGCTTTGCAGCCCCAGGGGTCCCCAGTTCTCTTGCTGCCCTCAGTCCCACTCTGCAGTCCCAGTGGGCAAAGGGTGAGGAGTAAGCGACCTAGAGGGGTAGGGAGTTGGAGCGGGGGGCGCCGGGGTGTCTCACTGCTGCGCCCGTCGCCTGCTGACGTTTAGGTCTCCCAGACCTGGTGGCCGACCCCTACTACATCCAGGCGTCCACGTACGTGCAGAAGATGTCCATGTACAACCTGAGATGCGCCGCGGAGGAAAACTGTCTGGCCAGGTACGGGCTGAGTTGTCTGAGGCCCCGCTCCCCGGTCTTCCTTCAGGGGGCGCTCTGCTGCCTAGTTCGACTGCTGTTCCCCGCAGACAAGTGTTACGAAGTGGGTCAAGAGCTGGGAAGTGGGACGTGACCTCCTGGGCGTGCTGACCTGGATGGAGAGTTAATATTTTGAAGATTTCTGTGGGTTCTGTCTCAAACTGCAGCATAAATAAGAGAGGTGGAGCAAACCTTTATCCTGGAGACTGAAAGTCTTGTTATTTTCCCAAGATACTTAAACTTTGGAGTCAACTGTTTCGAATCACTTTTCATAAAACTATACAGTAATTCAAAAAAATTATTGTAATGCAAGAGAGTGCTAATACCCCCTTAAAAGACTGGGGGCAAATTTGCCACCGTAGCCTCTTTGATAAAGACTAAACTTTCCTCTTTTGTTTGAGACCACGATAAACTTGGTTGCTTTGGTATTACTTCAGCCAGAATAAGACTGTGAGCAAAAGCTTTGTTTTTCCACTATTCTAAAATAAAATAGTAACTCTGGGATTGGGGTTCTATGCGTTTACTACTGAGAAACAGCAGAGGGAGCAAAAGATGTTTTAATAAAAATTTAACCAAAAGTTTAAGGTGTAAAATAAGGTCATCAGTACCATCTGAACATATATCCACACTAAATATATTAGTGGGAACACAGTGATGTTTATTTGTACATTTCTTCCACTTTGACCCTTTATAATTGTCAGGCTAAAGGAAGTGAAGAAATCCAAGGTCATTTTCATTCCTGAGTCTTGCATCACTCACACCATTGAACTCCCTATGATGTTTTTACAGTACTGCCATTGTTTAGGGATAGTGAAGTTACAAAATTATTCATTTAAATCTGGGAATGCTCTTTTAGAGTTATTTCCTCAGTTTGCAGCTTATTAACTATTTTAAAAGTTTTGTTAAGGTTGAAGTTTGTATCTATGAATTATTTTTTATTGGGAGGTTATTTTCACTTTAGTTTTACTCATTCATATGATCATACTTGAATTGATTTTAGATACAAAGTTTACTTCTGACATGTAGATTTTTAATGCTAATTTATTACGTTTTTACTGTTAAGATCTGTGGATTTCCATAGTGGTTATTTATTCACTTATTCACCAAATATTCACCAATCTCCGACTACTGCAGGACCGTCCTAGGAGCTTGGGATTCAGCAATGAACAAAATAAACAAAATGCCCTAGCCTCTTGGAACTGATAGTCTAGTTGGAGAAGGAGGATTGTCACTACTATATAATGGAGTTTTATTTGTAGTTTTGTCTTTTTCTATGAATATAATAATTTTCCTTTTTTCAAAATCACAGTACAGCATACAGGGCAGATGTCAGAGATTATGATCACAGGGTGCTGCTAAGGTTTCCCCAAAGAGTGAAAAACCAAGGAACATCAGATTTCTTACCCAGCCGACCAAGATATTCCTGGGAATGGCACAGTTGTCACCAGTAAGTAAATGGACCTCCTGGGTACTTTCGTGTTGCTTTTTCATTTTCAGGTGATTTTTGATATCACAAATGCAAGTCTTATTTCTTACCTAAAGAAAGAAAATTGCTATTATTTATGTGTAGAATTTTTCTCTATGTAATTTGACATAACCCATCAACTACAAGATCCTGTTATCTTTTGAAATGGAAACTCTGAAGTCCAGCTTATTAAAGCTGCTGATAGAATACAGCAATTGATTTCAATAAAATTTATTCCAATACATTACAGACAGGATTTCTTTTAAAGTCTGTTACAGCCAAGATCATCTACAGTTAGTTAGCATTAAAGAGCATTGCATAAGGACCACACATTTTTTATCACAAGGATTCAGAAACAATTCTCAAAGAAAGATGTAGATGACATACCCCATGAGCTCAGAAGGATCTTCTTCCATCTTTTAAAAGACCTGTATCAAACCCAAGGTACTTGCCTGTTCTATCCTAAATTTAAGGATTTTTGGCCGGATTCAGTGGCTCACGCCTATAATCCCAGCACTTTGGGAGGCCAAGATGGGCAGATCACGAGGTCAGGAGATCAAGACCAGCCTGGCCAATTTGGTGAAATCCCATCTCTACTAAAAATACAAAAATCAGCTAGGCATGGTGGCATGCACTTGTAGTCCCAGCTACTCGGGAGGCTGAGGCAAGAGAATCGCTTGAACCTGGGAGGCGGAGGTTGTAGTGAACTGAGATTGCACCTCTGCACTGTAGCCTGGGTGACAGAGCAAGACTCTGTTTCAGAAAAATAAGTAAAATAAAGGATTTTCACATAAGGCAATTCTACATTTGCCTTAGTAACTTGCCTGGGTGTTTATTGTCAGGAAATCCTGATGCATGGCCTTAAGCTTTCTTCCTGAAATCCAAGCCAGTCCTCATTGTTTTTTCCTCATGTGAGAAGATGAACAGCTCAACACCTTCTATTTAATGAAATGACAAAAGTAGATATAAGTCACCTAATTTCCTGATAAAATGGAAATATTTTATTTCTAAATAAAAGTGTATATTAAGTAATAACGGTGGATAAAATATGCCATGATATCTCCTTCGCTTTTCACTAATGATTTTAAATATGTGAGAACTCAGTTTTTAAAAATTTCATAGAAACCTCACAAAAGTCATGTGCTGCTGCTTTTTTTTTTTTGAATGAAACATCAGCAGTGGCAGCCAAGAGAAGCATATTAGAGAACACATGGTGAGTTTCACTTAAGCACAGATAATTTATTGTATTTCTAGTTAATATTCAAAGACAAAACAGGGTGCAATAAGGAAGCAAAATACCAAACTAAGTCTTCTGTCCTAGTAGCAAACTTAAACCTTATAATTTTGATAGATTTATGTCCTGTGGGGGAGGGGGTGCAAAAAAAAACCTAGCATGAATCTCTCTTTTAGAAGATAAACTTGGTCTCAATTTTATGTGAAAACAAATTTGTGAAGCCATGAGAGAAGTCATTTAATATCTTCATTGTTTTCTCTGTATGTAACTGACCACCATCTTTTTGTTTTGTGGGACATTAGACATTACCACAGTATGGATGAGTTTAGCCACTATGACCTGCTTGATGCCAACACCCAGAGGAGAGTGGCTGAAGGCCACAAAGCAAGTTTCTGTCTAGAAGACACATCCTGTGACTATGGCTACCACAGGCGATTTGCATGTACTGCACACACACAGGTATGTTGGTACCCTGAAATCAGGAACCTCAGGCCTCAGAAAACAGGTCATCTACCATTTGTTAGCCTTAAATAGCATTTAGGCTATTTAAGAACACACGTTTTTATCAAAAAGTTACAGAGACCATTCTCAAAGAAAAATGTAGATGATACACTCCATGAGTCTAGTATTTTCTTTCCTCTCACTTCTCTTTTATTAAGTGTTTCAATTTGGGGGCCGTGTTGTCAAGGTGGAAAATAATTGGGTAAAGGCAAATGATGGCTTGATGATCCAAATTATTTTTAAAGTATTTCCAGTTATGCATGTAACCCCTATTCATGATCACAGGTCAGTGTGGGTCCTTGTTATGTTCCACAATGAAGAACAGAAATTTACTCTCCGAAAAAGTCTGAATGGTTGACAACATATGCACCCATTCTCTATTCCTTAACTGGCTTACTAAATAACTTTAAAAAAAATACCTATGTTTTTTCACCTGTGAAACCATTCCTTCTTTCTATTTTATGCTGAAAATAGAACAGTGGTTGGGGTTATCAAATGAAGGGGTAATAAGTTTCTTTATACGCACTTTAAAAAGTTGTCTCTTTTAATAATGCAAAGAACAGCAGAAGGACACTATTTCTTTCTCCACACATATATATTTAAATCTACGGTATAATTGATGTCAGATGTTGTTTGGATGGATTTTTAAAAGTAGTGCTGAACTAAGCAGTTTGTATGTTTTATAATTGGAAAATGCGTGTCAGTTAAAAGCTATGTCAGTATTTCCATATGAAACCCTAATTTATAAAAGGACATTATAATTTGACTCCCACCCAGATCTTGGCAAAGGGTAGTGAATGTACATAACTCAGGGTACAAAGGGATCAGCAGCTGGCATCTTGGGAAGCAAATTCCAGGGCTGTGGCAGGAAGCTGTTTGGTGACCTAAATGTTACCATTGCTTTTTTTTTCTGAGCTTAGACCATCATAGCAATTGGAAGGGGAAAGGTTAACTTCCACATGCCCCAGGACAGTACTTATTTAAGAAAGAGGAGACGTAACTTACCCACACATTATTCATGTGTGAGTACAGAGATTCCCTTTTCAGTGATCTGTATGTCCTGTAGTGCCACGTGTGCAAGGGACCTTGAGTTTATTCACTCCGTTTACAAAAAGAGGCACTCTGGACAGCTCACTCTGATATATTTGAATCTGGGATTTGTAGGTATTTATAGCACTTCTAGTTCCCCGCTTCTTTGCGGTGACCCCATTTCATTTTAAATGGTAGCTTTCTTATTAATCATCTTCCGTATATGTCCTTTTTAACCATTATTCACTAAATCTTGCATTGAGTGATTTACATATGTTTTTTCATTAGACCTATGTCTCTTTCACATGAACTTCATTTAAGGGAAAAAATAATCTCTCAGTCACCCCGTGACTTAGATTACTTTTATTGTAATGCTGCTTAAATGTATTCAGGCATAAAACTAGGTATAACTTCTTTAGATTTACACTTTTATATATTAATAACTCCTGTGTTCTGAGAAAAAAATTTACACATTAAATATATACAAAACTAAAACAGCTGCATTCATCTTATTAATTTAATGTAACAAATAGCATGTGTTGCTAAAACTCAAATTGCTGATTTAGATAGCTTCAGCTAACATTATACATTTAATCTGTTTTTATATTTTGCCTTTGCCTATATGAAGTGCCTATTTGCTTGATAGCCTTAGTAACTCAAGTTTTTGTTTGCCTGTTCAAATAATCAAAGCTTATTCTTAAATTCTGCTAGCTGACGAATTCTAGAGTGCCAATGTCAGCCTTTTTAAAGCTCTTTTGTCTATTTGAAGGCAAGATAAGCATTCAAGCATATTTAAACCCATCTTAAATGAATATCTAATCCAATGAATCCTTTATAATGTCATGAACATTGTGGTAGTAGTAGAAGTAATAGCTAACACTTATTGAGTATGCATTATGTGCCAGAATCAGAACTGTATACTGGAATCAGACCAAAAACTCTTCATTTATGTTTACTACTCAACATACTGTTAAGTGATGTATGGATCAAGGTAGGAATCTAGATGGTAACAATTTGGCCTGTCTGTGCTACTGTGTGCTGTATGACAACATAATTCTCCCTTCCTCTTCGCACATCAAGCTACAGCTAAACCACCATTGGTAGAGCATGTTAAGGTGATTTTACTGTCACTTGGGTGACCAAAGTGATGTTAAACAGCAAAGCAATACTGGTTGCCATAATTGAATGGCAGTATTGAATTAAAATAAAATCTACCATGTACTTTCAAATTTAAATTACTATTAGAATGAAAATACAAGTTAAAACTTTTTGTGAATAAATAATGGAATCAAGAATGTACCTATAGACTCCAATTTGAGAAAATTTCTCCAGACTACAACATTCTTAAAAGCAAGAACTGTATTGTATTTTTCTCCTCCCAGCCTGTAGAAGGCACTCATTTACTAATTGATGTGAATATTTTAGCAAGTAGAGTGATGTGGCATTCATCAATTTAGTCACGCATTTACCCCTTCAATTCAACAAAATATGTCATATTTCAGTGACTGCATGAGATACAGTGTAGTGTGGTAGTTAAGAAAAGGGACTCTGGACCTTGATTGCCTAAACTCAAAACCAGCTTAGCCACTTACCAGCTGGATACCCTTGGTAAGTTATTTGATCTTAGTGTGCTTCAGTTTTTCATCTATGAAATGGAGACAATAATAGCACCCCATGTGCTTAAATTGAATTTATATTTATCTATATATATACACACACACATATATATATATAATTTTTAAAATAGTTTCTGCAACATACTATTTAATAAATGTTAGTTATTCGAAGATGCAACATAGACTCCATCCTTAGGGAACTTATAGCCTCTGGTTAGCTATATGCTTACATAGCATGATTATAATGCAAAGCAAAAAAGGAGAAACACTGTAAAAGCTATCCACAATAAAAAACATCATAGATGTTCAAAGTATAAGCAGTAATTTCCAAAAGGGGAAATTGGGGAGAATTTCACTAAGAGGACATTTGAGCTAAGTTAATTATTATATGGCCTTTATTCCTAAACTATTAAAATTCTAGAATTTTGCTATAGGACCTATTTTGTTACTTCAGATTGCATTTATCTCTGGTGATCTATGACACTTTTAAGAAGTGAGGCATACTACTACTTATATTAGTCCTGTATCTTTTTTAGCTGGAGGTGCTATAAGGTTGAGTAATAAATACTTCTCAAGGGAGATGAAATATAAGTATAGTTTTATGTCATACTCTTGTAAGTCCTAACTTAAAATTTAATTTGCAAATAATAGCATATTATTTAGTATAGTCTGACCACATACTATCATTTTAAATTTTTTATTTTGTTTGTTTTAGGGATTGAGTCCTGGCTGTTATGATACCTATGGTGCGGACATAGACTGCCAGTGGATTGATATTACAGATGTAAAACCTGGAAACTATATACTAAAGGTAGAGACTTTTGAAAAATATATCATGTATTTATACTGCAGATCAATAGGTCCTCTTCTCTGGATTCAGATGTTAAATAACAATGGTATTGGAAGGAATTACACATCCTCAAACTATTTCTAAACAATCTGATGTAATATAATATCTCTTATTTTAAAGAACTTCAGGGGAAAATACGCAGTCTCTTTCCATAACGTCTCCAGATTTTAACCACTTACTTAAGTTAAAATCCCTTCCCTGCTTGATTTAGCTAAGTCCCTCATTAACAATTTAATTGTTGTAGCCCTATGGAAAAAGCAATACTGAGGAACTCTAACAGAAAGGCTTTTTGTGTTGCCCAGGTCAGTGTAAACCCCAGCTACCTGGTTCCTGAATCTGACTATACCAACAACGTTGTGCGTTGTGACATTCGCTACACAGGACATCATGCGTATGCCTCAGGCTGCACAATTTCACCGTAAGTGTTATTTGCTTAGCTAAGTAATTGTTGTCACAATTTTTGTTCATGCTCAAACATTACACATGGAATGTATCTGTTTCTACTACTACAGCAGCTTTCTTTTAAGCAAACCAAAGACAGAAAATGGTATGGAGTCTGGTTTTTTTTTTTTTTTTTTTTTTTTTTTAATAATGCAAGGGAAAGGGGAATGTACTAAGGTTTTTAGTTTTCAGGAGAAGTGTAGTTTTCAGGAAAAGACATAAACAGACCACAGTGTCCACCCAGAAGGCATTAATGAAGGCCCGATATATCAAATTGCTCAATAGGTAGAGGGGGTGAGCTTGTAGGAGGCTCAATAGTTGCTTCCTTCCCCTTCCTCAGTCCCTGAAGGAAATCCTAGGGTTCTTCAAAGTACATTTGAAAATCACTGCCAAAATAGTAAGCAACCGAAGAGATCGGACCCCCTGGTCTGTACAAATCAAGATGTCCTATATTTGAGTTCTAGAACCATGGATACTAGGAAAATACTCTGCAAAAGATTGAGGTGTGTGGAGCTTTCTTCATAATATTCCTACTCCTGATACTCTTCTTTGAGTGAAATCTTGAAAGGAATCCCAGCATAAAACTATTCACAGGGAAGTGCTTTGATGAAAATAATGAAAGAAAGTTGGGTAGGTTTGCCTGCTTGCCTGTCTGTCCTGCTCCATCTCCTTAAGCACTGCCTCCCCAAGTGGTGCTGGCTGTTAGATTATGATTAAAAATGCTACTTGAGTTATCCCTTCCCAACAATGAAGATACTATTTCCATTGGAATGATACTGAATGATAATGTCTGTCTCCTGCTCCACACAGTGATGGCTGGGACCTAGTCTCTTGCTCACTGTTGTACACCCATTGTTAGGTACAGGTCTGCCACCTTGCAGCCTCTCATTCAACATTTAATGAATTTCTTTCTCAAATAATTTGAGTAAAGGAATTGAGTAGGGGAAGTGAGAGAAATACACATATAACTGTAATAGAGATACAATATAAAAAGTTTCATGAGGGGTAAAATAAAATGTGAGATCAGGACCTTTGCTATGTTTCCTAACTTCCAAGTATGTCTTACTGACTTTCCACTAGAAACAGGCCTGGAGAGGTGAGGCCACTGTTGCATAGAATGTCTCTTGCTTTTAATCAGTAGAATCCATTGGACTGGATATTTCCAGATATTTAGAAGAAATAAATATTATTGTATTGCTCCAGCAATATGACTGTACAAGAGGGATTCCTGATGTGGTCACTCACATGAGTTGATTTTTTTTTTAACTGGTTATTACTGACTATAACAAACTGCAAAAGTGGTTGAAGTGGAATGTTTATAACCCAAATGATCAGATGAAAATATGAAAAAGTGAAATTACCCATAATTAGTGATCATAATAAAGTATCATACTTATTCTGAGTGCAAATATTGGGGAAAGTATAGAATACTTGAGGAAAAAAAATCCACACCTTCAGGAGAATAATGCTTGCTTCTTATGTTTTGACTTCTACCTCAGACTTCCCTTCCTAGGAATCAGAGTTCAGAGAGAGGAGAGGTCTCTCTGGGCTGAGTTTCAGGAGTGACTTTAGGATACATTTGAATTGGGCCTTGAAGTCTGAGGAACACACTGGGCAGAGTTAAGGAAAGGAACCCCAGGGGAGTCATCGTCACAGGCAACTTGCATGGCAGGAGGAAACTGTACAGCATGTTTGGAAAAAAAAAAGTCTTCTAGTTCGGCTAAAGCATAAATTTCCTGGAGTTACGAGTTGAGCAAAAAGGGTGGAAAAGTAAGTTGGGGTCAGATCGAAGAGAGCGCTGAAAAGCAGGCTAAAATTTATTCTGGAGGCAGTGGGAGGCTGAAGCTTTCTGAGCAGGAAGTATAACTTGCCTAAGGCCATGAGGTCAGTCTGGTGGATGGCTGTGTAAGCAGCAGTGAGTGTGACTCTGAAGAGTCATTTATCAGTTCACTGATTGGTTTTCCTGCTAGACATTTAAGAGCATTCTGCTGATGTGTAAAAGCCACTCAGTAAATAGGTGTGTGCTGTTAATGTACCCTTCCTCCTTTATTTTCCTCATTGAAACAAAATGTACTGACAAGGTGACTCTGGGGCCCCTTTCAGTTATAAGACACTATTTAAGTTTTTTGTTCTCCTCACAAAATTTACTGTTTGGAAATTGATAGATAGTTTATGGTTTGGAATAAGTGAATTTTTACTTCCTTACATGAAGATCTGTGATCACATTTACAGACAGTAATATTTGATTGATTAGCTTTGGTCCAGTTTCTGCCCATTAATGCATTGTTGTACATCCAAAGCCACTCTGGAGGACGACTTCAAGACAGAGCAGAGGCCTTGAGTCTGCCTCTTGGTGGACATGCCACCTTTGTTCCATGGAATGAACTCACCTGGACCAGGGCTGCTGGTCTCAAAAGTCCTGCTGTACTCTTGAGTATTTCAGAAGCGGTTTCTTTGCCTCTAAATGTGAAGAGTGTAGGCATCGGGCATCTCTGCTGTTGACATAGTTACTATCTTCAAACCATTATTAAAATGATGTACTAGTGCATAATTTCACAACATGATCGCTGCTTAGATGGATGGAAACTGTTGCATAAAGTTTTTAAAAGGTTGACTTTAAATTTGTCTCTTTTACTCATTCATTATATTATCAGATTAAAATTTGTCTTATTTTGTCTTCTTAATCTAGGTATTAGAAAGCAAGACAAAACTCCCAATGGATAAATCGGTGCCTGATGTTCTGAAGTGGGAAAAACTAGATTAACTTCAGTAGGATTTATGTATTTTGAAAAAGAGAACAGAAACAACAAAAGAATTTTTGTTTGGACTGTTTTCAGTAACAAAGCACATAACTGGATTTTGAACACTTGTCATCATTACTTGGGAAATTTTTAATGTTTATTATTCACATCACTTTGTGAATTAACACAGTGCTTCAATTCTGTAATTGCATATTTGACTGTTTCAAAGAAATCCAAATTTCTTATGCTTCTTTTGAAATTATAGTGCAAAACGGTCAGTATTATTTAAATGAGCCAAAATGAGTTTGAAATGAAACTTTTCTAAAGTGCTGGAACTTTACTGAAACATAATAATAATAGGTTTATATATGTCATAACATAGATGAATTTCGAAACAATGCTCCTACTGTTTAAATACATATGGACATATCTGGTGCTGAGAAAGAAACAAACACATTACCATTGGTGTCAAGAAATACTACCATATAGTAGAGAAATGGCAATACATGTATTCAGATAGTTACATCCCTATATAAAAATTATGTTTACATTTAAAAAATAAGTAGATAACTTTCTTTCTTTCAAGTGCACAATTTCATTTTGACTTGAGTTGACTTTTGTTTTGGAACAAATTAAGTAAGGGAGCTGCCCAATTCCTGTCTGATATTTCTTGAGGCTGCCGTCTACTGTTTTATCTTTCCTGTGGGCAGAGATGTTGTTAAGTGGGATTCTTAATATCACCATTCTGGGGACTGGTATACATAAGGCAGCCATGAAACTGGGAAGTCATTTTGATGACCGATGTGATACATCCAGAGATAATATGCATTTAAACATATTAAAGTATTTGCCAAAGATATAATTTTCTTGCTGACATAAAAATCATACAGAGAAGTTCTCTCTGAACCACAACTGTCTCTCAAATAACTTAAAGAAAACTGAAAAAAAATCTTAAGATTTTCAACTCTTTTAGATTTTAAAAACATGTTCAGCTATTAAAGAGAGGAATGCTTAAAACTATATATTATCTAGAACAGATGACATAATAAGTGAGCAACACAGGAACATCATCCTGGGTTATTCAGGAATCAGTCACCCATGTTTGTGTATGTGTGTGTCTGAGATATAGTCTAAATTAGCAAAGCACATAGCATTACATACTTGAGGGTTGGTAACAAAGGAAAATACTTTCTGCAAAACGAAGGACTGTGCTGCATAGTGAGACAGCTGTGATTTCATTTTAAACTGTGAAACCATGTGCCATAATAGAATTTTGAGAATTTAGCTTTTTCCTGAATTCAAGGTGCAGAAGGAAATGAAATTACATTTTTAAGTTAGTGGTGCTTAAGCAGAATTTTTCCTACATTAACCAGTATTAAAATCTCAAGTAAGGTTTTCCAGTGCCAGAACACATTAGGTGGAATTTAAAAAGTGCATCGACATCCTGTATTACATGTCATGGAGTTGTAAAGTTAACATCAATTACTAGTAATCATTGTGCACTTGTTGGGTGCATAGCATGGTTAGAGGGGCTAGAGATGGACAGTCATCAACTGGCGGATATAGCGGTACATATGATCCTTATCTGCCAAGGCACACAGTTACCAGTAGATAATACAGACAGAGCTTTTATTGAGCTAGTAACTGAGCTATGGAATAGCTTCTTTGATGTACCTCTTTGCCTTAAATTGCTTTTTAGTTCTAAGATTGTAGAATGATCCTTTCAAACTGTAATCTTTTCTAATAGAGATATTTTAATATACTTGCTTTTTTCAAAACAAAAAAACTACTGTCAGTACTAATACTGAGCCAGACTGGCATCTACAGATTTCAGATCTATCATTTTATTGATTCTTAAGCTTGTGTTAAAACCTAGGCAATTTCATCATGGATATATAGGAGAAGACACATTTACAATCATTCATTGGGCCTTTTATGTATCTATGCATCCATCATCTTTTGAAGGCCTAATACATGCCAGGAACTCACATGCTACACATTGGGACATAAAAAAGACTGTCCATAACCTCAATAAGTATTAAAAATGTCATTATTACCCATAAGATTCATCTTATTTCATTTTCAAGAACTAAAATTACATGTTTATACAATTTCATTTTTAAGCACTATTGTTTTTCATGACCATAATTTATTTTTAAAAATAAATTAAAGGTTAATTATATGCATGTATGTATTTCTAATAATTAAAAATGTTTTCAATCCCTGAAATGTCTGCCTTTTAAATACAGCACCTATTATTTGGTTGGTTTTGACAATTTTTTTTCAATTAGGAAGCTAAAAGTACTTCCTTATTCCATATGTGAACGTTCGTCCCCCTCCTGGCACCTCTAAATACACCCAAATAGTTTACAAGTATTTGTTTAACACTCAACATATTTGAACTTCTTTGAACCACTTTAAATTTTGTCTTCTCTGAATAACTGCCAAAACTCAAAGATAATGATTAGTTGGTGAAGGTTATCAATTAATAAAATAAAGAACACAGACCAGTCTTACCAAACTCTAAGTACATTTTAAAAAAATAGGAAGTGGACATGATAAAAAGAATGTTGAGTACTGAGAGGAATTTGGCTTTAACACTAAAAAAGACGGGAAAAAAACAGACTAAATAGGAACATAATTTCTGAGTTTATGAGTGAGTTTACAATATGCCATGTTAGGGATCTCACAATGGTTCAGGCCACAGTCTAGGGTAAAGATGATTTGACCTCTGAGGCTAGCACTCAGTCTTCCAACAGTAGCATAACATATATGAGTATAAAACTTGCCTATTTCCAGAAAATCTGTATATTTTTGTCTAATAACTTTATTTACAATTTCTATCATCCAGTTACTCACTAGGCATTATTTGTAGTAACTTTTTTTCTCTTTGAAATCTCATAGGATAGTCACACTTACACACATTCCCAATATTCAGATTCTAGAAGAAATGCAATTCATTAAAATTTTCCTGGCACTGAGAGTTGATCTTTATCAGACTGCATGAAAATATTGAATTCCTGGTAAGGAGATATTTTGTTTTTAAAATAATTTGTTTTGATACTAATCAGTGTATGAACTGATAACTAAAAAGTACCCTTTTTTCTATATATATTTTTTTCTTTTGAAGTCACATTCACAATTAATATATTCAATCAGTGAGGTAAGTCTCATTCCTAGCTATCAACATTTCTGGGTCACTTTTAAACACTAAACATTTCATTTATCCTCTAAGCTAAAATGGTGCCGAGTTATTTAAATCTGAATGTAAAGTGTATTGAGTCTTAGCTTGTGGTATATCAAGGTTTAATTAATATAAAATTGCTTGCTATAAACTAAGTAACATGTCATTTGGTGTTATGTTTTAATGAAGTTTTAGCTTCTCCCAGATTTTTTAGGAATGTTATTTGTAAGACGTTTGTAATGTTTTGGAAGAACTCTTAAATGCTCAGACATTGGCTTTATATTCTTCTTTTCATTCTCATATTCTTTTATTATACATCTATACTATGATTGCAAGATTATATAAAAATGCCTTGAATAAATCATTTCAAATGTCTATAGTAGTCATTTCTTGTTATAAATCATCTGATTTTCATTTTAGGTTAAAATGTTGTAAGCCATGGGTACTGTTGATGGTTTTGCTTAACTGCCTTTTGTATTAACAAATTGTTAATAAGATCACATGACTAGAAATTTGTCTATGATGGATAAAAATCTAGCTGATGTTTTAAGTAGACACTGTCATACAAAAATATTTTTCACCATTACCAGATACTTATGAGGACACAGAGCAGGCATTGCAAGAACAATCATACTGCTTTAATTAGGGTTTACCAGAAATATATCTGACTATAAATATAAACACACATATACACACATTCATTTAGGGGATACATCTACCTCTAGCTGCAAATTATTTATGTAAAGAGACACATTACTATCATAGTAATCCTTATTTAAACATGCACCAGATTAGCCTGTAATCTGGTAATCTGAGAGGGCAAACAGGCCCAAACTTCAGGCAAGTGTGCTATGGGAACAACTCACAAAATTAACCCACAAAAACAATTCATCCTTAAGGAGTCTTGCAGGTAAAACAGATGTAGACTTGTGGCTAGCAATGTGCAGATTTGAGTTGTAAAATATCGGTAGATACTGTAGAATACTTGAAACCACATATTTCCTCCTTCTATCTCCTGCTCAAGGCAAAGCATCTGAATATGCTTTTGTTGTTAATTCAAAAGATGATTTCCGTTGTCTTATCAGTGTACAGTGTTTTGAGCTGTACACTGTAATTAACTCAGCAACCAAAGATAGGGCTAGGTAGAGCTTTCCTTTTTGTCTGAAAAACTGTCTGCCTTTATGTGATGCATTTGTTAGTATTTCTACTCTTTACCACAGATGTTAGTAGAGGATTAATACAGGTTGAATAAATCACTTTCATCATTGTAATTTGTAGCTTAAAATCAGAGCCCTTTCCCCATACTCCTTTTAAATTTGAAGAGTAAATAGAATTTATATAAAATTAGGAGAACATTGATTTCCTAAAGCATGTACTAAAGAGTTCCAGTTTCACAAGATATTCAAAAAAGGATCCAATATTAAGTAAGTATGAGAAATATTATCTTCTCTATACTTTGGAAGAGTCACAATACTTTTTAGCATATATAAGTGTCTGAGAAATCCTGCAGTAAAGAAACTACTTTGGACTGGGCACAGTGGTGCACACCTGTAATCCCAGCACTTTGGGAGTACGAGGAGGGTGGATCACCTGAGGTCAGGAGTTTGCAACCAGCCTAACATGGTGAAACCCAGTCTTTACTAAATAGCAAAAAATAATGAGCAGGGTATGGTAGCAAATGCCTGTAATCCAAGCTACTTGGGAGGTTGAGACAGGAGAATCACTTGTACCTGGGAGGCAGAGGTTGCAGTGAGCTGAGATTGTGCCATTGCACTCACTTCAGCCTGAGCAACAAGAGGGAAACTCCATCTCAAAAAAAAAGAGAAACCCTTTGTTATCGCTAGTGTTTCTTATTTGTTTTGTCACAAATCTTTTTTTTTAATAGCACTTATTATCATAATATACAGTTTTTGCTTGGAAAACTCCGGGATATACCATCTTAAGCAATTTTAAATTTGTAGAAATGAGATCATTTGCAAAGTATTTAAAATAAATGTGACAGCATTTGAGCTATAGGACACGAGGATACTGGATACCAGAAACTCACTAATTTACTGTCTGCGTCACTCATTTTCCTTTGTTTTTTTCTTCTTTTTGGAGACATGGTCTCGCACTGTCACCCAGGCTGGAGCGCAATGGCGTGATCTCGGCTCAAAGCAACCTCAGCTTCCCGGATTCAAACGATTCTCCTTCCTCAGCTTCCCAAGTAGCTAGGATTATAGGTGCCTGCCACCACACCCAGCTAATTTTTGTATTTTTTAGTAGGGATGGAGTTTCACATGTTGGCCAGGCTGGTCTTGAACTCCTGACCTTGTGATCCGCCTGCCTCGGCCTCCCAAAGTGCTGGAATTACAGGCATGAGCCAACACGCTCAGCCCTCCCTACTCATTTTCTAAAAACTACAGAACATGGTTAAATAGGACCTTTTCAGTGGAAAGGATTATTTAACTCTCTAAAGTATGCTGTATTTTAGAAGGAAATATAGGTCTTTCCTATTTGTTAGATAATTTGAATGCTTTTAAGTATACTTATTAAAATCTCTTCCCTCACAAATCTTAGTTGTTGATAACACTAAGGTGAAACAATCATTTTCTTCACAGCTCATTCATTCTGAATATTTAAAATTACGTTATGCATAATTGCATAACTTAAGTAATTTTCAAGTAAAGTTTTGTACTTCCCATTATGGGCAGAGAAAAATGTAATTCAAAATAAATGACTTGGAAGATGTATTCATATATTTAAAATTTTCTACCAGTAATTTGTTTCTTAACTATGGGAAGTAGGCACCAACTTTGGAGAAAGAAAAAAGTAGAGCTATAAAACCAAAAGGAGAACCATTACAACAATTACCAAGAATATGCCGGTGTCACTGTTAGAAACCATATTGCCATTTCTCAAATTTACATACCAAGTCAAACTAGAGCTCCTGACACAACTGTATAAATAGGGGCTAAAGACAAATTTAATGATAGAGCCTGATAAGAGATAATTCGTTTTTAAAAAATGAATCAAATAATTTTGGATCTTCATTATATATGTCTTTAGTCAGTTAATGCATACATTTTGAGTCTTGACAATTTGGAGCTAATATTACCAACCAGTCATTTGCAAACTGATGAGCTATACCCTTGCCATACAGCTAATATTAAAGTCAACAATTTTCTATTATTATTTTTGACATTATTTTTTAGAATGATGATATTAGAAAAAAAAACCTCTTAAACTGATTTATAGTTGGATTGGCACTGGGGCTAAGATTTGTGAATAAAAAGCAATCAGGTAGCTGTGATCACTTCATTGTTGTTTTAGGACTCTGGTTCCTGCTGACAGGCATATATCTTAAGCTTAGCTGGTCAAAAGAGGAATTTTAGGTTCATGTAACCAAAGGACAAGGGTGAAATTTGTTACAGGAGCAGATGGAACCAGGAAATCAAACACCAGTATGATCACATTCTTGCTGTCTATCCTCTGTTTCTTTGTGAATCAACTTTGTTTTCTTGGTTTCATTGAGGTTTCATGAAGATGGAACCCTGGTTGCCTGCAGATCGGGGTACATATCTATGCAGCTTTGTTGACCAGAAAAAAGTGGCATTAACCTGTGCTCAGTTTGGAAAGCCCAGGTGAAGGCATTTCATAGGCTCAGTTTGTGTCATTTATGAATCTTTGACCCAGTCGTTGTAGATACTACAGGTGATCCAAATTGAGTCAATCACTCTTATTGATCACTGTGGTCAAAATGGCAAGGTCAAGTAAGAGGATGCTTCAGTCCAATTCACATGACTACATTTTGCCTTATGTGTGAGTGTGATGGGAAGGTGGAGGAAGGAAAAATGATTCCCCAGATGTGGGTGACTTATTATGGATATTGCCAGTGAGAAAGTTACCAGGGCCATCAAGCCACCATATTTATGTCCAGAAAAAGATTAATAAAATCAACTTCTACATAATCCAACTCAAAATCTTTCCTTCCAGGCTGCTCACCTACCTGATTTCTGTTGAGAACCCCCTTATTCTTAGTATCTAAGGCCTGACTTTCTCTCCAGAAAGAACTAATGCCACCTTCTTCTCCACTTCCATGGTAATTCCTTCCGCTATTGGCAGGTCTAACTAGCCTGCTCATTCCCACCTCATCTTCTATGTTTCATGAAGTCTTAGTAGGGCATTTTAGGATGAAAGCCCATTCTTGCAAGTGAGAGAATATCCAAATTCCTTCTTATTCAACAAGCCACGTTGGAGTTACAAAAGGGTAGGTCAAGGCAAAGAGAAAAAGGATAAGAACAAGAGAGAGCCATTCTTTTAAGCTTTTACTTTTGTGATTGCTACTCACTCTCACTGACTACCTTCAGCATCCCTCTACCTGTTGTTTGTCTTCAACCACCAGTGTGAGTCTCCCTCTGGAAGGAGAACATTAGGGTACATGGAACTCTTTACTTCTGTTAGTTATAGTGTACTCTTAACACACTTACAAACACTACAGAGTGAGTACAGTCCAGTGGCCAGGTAGAGGGGAAGGGAAAACTTCAGAGAACAGTGCAGCAAAATACTCATGTTCTTCAAGAACTGCAGAGGTCATGAGAAGCTTGGATGAGAGTGACAAGTAGTCAGCTATATCCATCCCTCTCCCAGTATTCGCTCTTGGTCTCTCACCATTCCTTTTAATTAGGGATACAGAAAAATTTACATGTAGTTTTTGCTGGGGTAAGGTGGGAGATATGGACAGTAGTGACAACTCCTCCCAGAGGTTCCTCAACCTGAGTCCAAGAATATCAGTGACTGCATTAAATTTGTCTTGCAGATCAGAGATGTAAGGGGATGAGGTCAGAGGGATGGAATAAAAAACACATACATGGTATGGTTTCCTCACTAATTTAGTCAACCTATTCTCTGGGAAATAACAGACCTCCAAGCTCAAGAAAATAACCTTCTCCAAGGCCTAGACTGACCAGAGATGCCTTTTAGTCCACAGAGCGTTACCCTGTTATTCTTTCAGAGTTGGATAAGGCTTGTCAGGAGTGAGTTTCACAAAGTCTTGTTGCCCCATCTCCCACTATTTTCTCTGAGGGGAATACTTCTGAGTACAAGAGATTTGGAAAAAAACTACATAGTCTTCTTTTCTCTGTCCTCATGTATAGGGTTTCACAATTTTAACTACAGGGGATCCTCTGTAGTTAAGGGGATCCTCTTTCTCTTTCAGTGACCTGGCAACATGAGGCCAGTAGGAGTGCTTGAACCTCAGTGTTGGTCTCATCTGAATTTTCTAGAAGATCATCCTGGTTCCACTGAAATAATTTTAGTTGGTTGGCATAAATAAATAATGCTCCTTTCACCACATACCATGCTACCAGTGCTTCAGAAACACAGTCAGTTCAGAGAACACAAATTTGCCACTGTTTTGGGGCTTATCTAAAGAATATTAAATCAAATGTCCCTACAACATGAGAGGCCTAATTTCTACAAATGCAGCCTCATATAAATAACAATGGTTAATATTTTTAGAAGCTAGTTAAGAGGAAGCGTGTTAGCTTTTGTGAGAGAGCCCAGATATATAACAATAGATAGTAAATATTTAATGAATTGTTACTATGTTCTAGACATAGGGCTTTACACACACACACACACACACACACACACACACACACACACATCATCATCATCATCATCATCATCATCATCTCATTGTCTTCTTACAGCTATGAAGTAGGAGCAATTATTTTCTTCGTTTTACAGATGACTGGGAGGCTTCAAGAAGCTAAGCCACAGCTCAAGTTATGACAGTTCCAAAGAAAACTCAAGAAAATCAAATATCTTAGAATTAATATAAATCCAAAAATCTGATTGGGTACAAGATGCAAAAATTTTCCTAAGCCAGTAATAACCAAATAAAAACTGTACTTTTCAAAATATTTTGTTTATAACTAGAAATAATCCTGAATTGGAGCTCATGTGAAGAAAACCCCAAATCTTCATTGAATAAATAGAGAAGTATACTATGTCATTCTATAGGAAGACTGAACATTGCAAATAAATATGATTTAAATAATATTACCTTATAATGCTATCAAGGAAGTGAGAGAATAACACTTTAATAAACTGCTCGAGGTTAAATTGGTATCATTTTTTAATGAAAATAATTTGACAATATATATCAAGAACCTTAAATAATTCCTCTTGGGCAATAATTACACTTTGAAGAACTTCTCTTAAGAATATAGTCAAGACCAGCAGGCACGGTGGCTCATACTTGTAAACTTAGCACTTTGGAAAGCTGAGGAGGGAGAACTGCTTGAGTCAAGGAGTTTGAGACCAGCCTGGGAAACTTTGAAAAGACTCTGTCTCTACAAAAAATTTAAAAATTAGCCAGGATTGGTGGTGCATGCCTGTAGTCCCAGCTGCTCGAGAGGCTGAGGTAGGAGGATTGCTTAAGTCCAGGAGTTGGAGGTTGCAGTGAGCTGTTATTGCACCACTGCACTAAAGCCTGGGTGACAGAGCAAGATGCTGTCTCAAATTTTTTTTTTAAATAGATATGTATGTTTATAATATATATAATCAAATTCATAGATAATCTTTACACAGATAAAGATTTATGAAGTATAATCAAACCAGTTTAATCATTAGAAAAACCCATGTAAATAATTGTTAACATTCGATCCTACCATAAGAATTATGGTGCAGCCTCTAAAGATGCTGTTTTAAATTTGGAAGTATGAGAAAATGCTCTGCTGTAATATAAAGAGAGTAGCATTAGTTTAAATTTTTCTACATGTGTGTTTTCAATGCATTTACATAAAAAAAGAGACTCACAGACAATGTAACAAAAGTTTAGTAGTGGTTAAGTTTGAAGCCTAGGAAAATGAAAGATTTTATTTTATTCTTCATATTTTTTTTCTGCATATTATGAATTTTCTCTGGATAGCATGCATTATTTTCTAATGGAAATTTTAAAACACATAAACATTATAATAATCTGTTGAAACTTCATGTACACATCACTCAGCTTCGGCAGTTATTATCAGCAGTTATCAGCACATGCCCATATTATTCCTTTATCCACTACTTCTCAAACCCCATTCTGTTATTTTAAAGCAAACCCAAGTTATCATGTACTTTATCTAAATTCCTCAGTGAGTATCTCTAAAAGAATAGGAATCTTTCTAACAGAATCACCATATCCTTATCTCACCTAAAAAAAAAAGTCATAGCTCCTTGATATCATCAAATTTCTGGTTAGTAAATTTCATTCATTGTCTCAAATTTTTTTTTAAGTTTGTTTGCTTGAATTAGGCTCAAACAAGTTCTACACATTGAATGTGGTTATTATGTATTTTAAGTCTCTTTAAAACATATAATTAGATATTTTTCTTTTATAATGTTTTTCTTTGTCTTGCTCTTAATGTGTGGGGGAAAAAATAGGCATTATGTCTTATAAAATTCTCCACATTCTGGATTTTGCTGTTATATCCTGTGATGTCATTTAACACATTCTTCTATTCTCCATGTTTACTAGTTTAAGAAGTCATATTTAGAGGCTTGACCAGATATGGGTTAGGTTTGATTTTAAGAAGCAATGACACTTGGTGGTGTGGTGTTGTGCCCTCATAATTATATCATGTGAGGAAGCCCATGATGTGTCTGGCTATCTTTTTGTGATGTTAAGAATGATCAGTGGGTTCAATGTTGTCAGTCTGATCCATCTACTATAAAATTCCCCATCAGAGTTTCACTTCATCATTTTAGCAGCCATTAATGAACATTGCTAGATTCATTATCAAAATCAGTAATTTTTTTTAAAGAACTGAGAGCAGGCCAGGAGTGGTGGGACACACCAGCAATCTCAACACTTTGGGAGGCTGAGGAGGGAGGATCACTTGAGGATAGGAGTTCAAGATCAGCATGGGCAAAATAGCAAGATTCCCATCTCTACACACACACATGCACACACACACACACACACACACACACAGAACTGAGATCAATCCAAATGGCATATATGCCTTTTCATTTGAACTGAACTATTTGTTTCTTGCATTAATGAACTTCACTAAGTAATAATGTGAATATATAATAAACCTTATCTTTTCTTCTGATAGTAATTTGAGATAGTTTTGGAACTTCATGAAAGATATTCAAGGTGCTGTGCTCTTTCATGAGAAAAGCCAAAACATTGTTTTTGGAGCTGTTTTTGTCATGTGTATGTGTATTTTTCTCCCATTATGGTCAAGTGTAATTTTAACCTTATACAAATGATCTGTTGACTTGAAATATCATGGGAAAACTTTGACCTAGAACATTTTCAAAGAGGTTAGTTACTGGAAAGACAAGAAAGCTAAGGACACTTGGCAAGGTGGTTATATTACATGCTTTACATAACATTCTTCTTTCTCAGATTTTTCAATTTTAAATTTGGTTTCTCAATTTCCTGTAACTAAATTTCAAGCACCCTAACTGACTCTTAAGGCCTTCCTTTATCTGGTCCCAATTGCCCTCTTCACTGGTTTCATATCCCACTGTTTTTCATGTATTCTTTTCTCTGGCTATTTTAGACAACTGACTATTTCCCTTAGACCTCTTATTTCCCCAGGAGTAAAGTACATGCCCCATGGACACACAGACACTTTAGCTTTCTATCTCTGAAGGTGCTTGTTTCCTTTCTATAGATTCATATAGATGCATCTTCTCTTATTTGACTTGTAAGAGACAGGTACAAGTCTAACGAGACAAAGTGTTCCTTGGATAACACCTTGTCTTCCTACTTTTTAAACAAAATTAGCTTCTTCGTTAAAATAAAGTGTTGAAATAAAAAAAAAAAGAAAGAAGAAAATTAGCATCCTAATTTCCTTTTGGGAAGACATCCCACACATGGAATTATTAATCACGATGTTCCACACCAAGCGATGAATAGCTCCAGGTCCAAAGCCAGATAAATCGAATGCTGCTTTCTCCCTAAAATTTTAATTCTATGTAAATGACTAAAAGATTGATAATGGTTAGGAATGTTTATTGGCAGCCAGATGTGTTTCTCAAGAATTAGTGGCTGATATTTACTGATTGCAAATTGCTCTAACTGTAAAATCCTACTTGCAAATGCAGCGGGGCTATGTTTTAGTATTTATTTGATTGTTTTTTAGCTGTTTCTCATACTCTTTTCTTCATTATTTATATTTAGCTGGTCATTTTTCTACCCTAAGTTCATAACCACTCAAGAAAACATCAGCCCTAAATTTCCAGACAAGTTTTAATGACATATATATATATATATATATGTATATACAGCTGTTTTTTTCAGCCTCAAAAGAACAAATAAAACTAAAACTGGGAAAAAGAGAGAGAAAATATAGAATGGACAGTCAAAAAAGAGAGGGAGAATAGACAGAAAGAAAATGGACAAGAACTTTCAGAGGTTTGGGGAGCTGAGTGAAAGGTTCTCTAATTTTTCACCTGTGGGATACCTGCTTTTCAACAATCCTGGACAGTTTAAGTCCTGAAGAAAGTGGTTAGGGGATTTGGATACCTTAAATAAAGATAAAGGCATAAACAAAACAAAACTCTCACTCCTTGACCAAACAGGAAACAAAAAAATTAGTGGGAAGTTCCTCTACAAATAGAGGTAGTTCCAATGTTAATTTTATTTCTTCCTTTCACTGGTTTCAACTTTCACAACAACATTAAGTGAAGATGGTAATAGCAACCATCTTCATTGTGTTTTTAACTTCCAATATGTTGCCATTAAATACGATATTGGCTATTTGTCTAAGATATCCATTTTCATGTTGAAATATCATCCTCCTTTCCCTAGATTTTTAATGCTTTTCTTAGAAATGAACATATTTTACTAAGCATCTCTTGTTTTTTTTATTGGGATGAAAAATTATCTTTTATTGGTTTTACTGGAATGATATATTTAATCAAATTTACTTTCTAAAATTTAACAATAATGCTGGACAACTTTTAAAATTGTATAGAATTTGGTTTGTTATATTATTTGTCATGTTCACACCGACATTTATAAATGATTGGGCTCCTCCCACCCCCACCATCCTTGTTGGTTTTAGTATCAGGATTATCCTAGCTTCCGAAAAGTGTGGCTGCTATGGTCTGAATGTGTTTCTCCCCCACAGGCTTATATGTTGAAATCCTAACTCCCAAGGTGATGGTATGAAGAGATTGTTGGGAGGCGATTAGATGACAAGGTATAGTGCTCATGAATGGGAAAGTACCTTTATAAATGAGGTCCAGGGGAGCCTGTTTGCCCCTTCTACTATGTGAGAACTCAGCAAGAAGGCATCATGAGTGAGGAATGGGCGCTTACTAGACACTAAATCTGCCAGAAACTTGATCTTGTACTTCCCAGCCTCCAGAACTGTGAAAAAGAAATGTATATCATGTATAAGCCACTCAATCTACGGTATTTTGTTAGGGCAGCCTGAACAGGCTAAGACAATAACAGTTATTAACAGCAAAGTTTATTCAAGTTCATATCCTAACGTCATCACTTACTGGCTGTGTGATCTTCAATAAGTCACCTGACCCACAAAGATTTGGGTGGTATTATAGAAGGGAAATGCCATAAGCTTTAAAAAGGTAGAACTGGCATAACAAACAAATTCGAGAGGGGAACAAAATGAAAAAGTGTGTGCTATTTCTTCATATTTTTATAGCTGGGGTCAAGATATGTAATGTAAAGCAAATAAATATATTTATCTGCCTATTAGATTTATCAATATAAAGATAAAATCTAAGAAATGTAATGCTGCCAACTAATAGTAGTGAGGAGAGGAAGCTGACAAAAAGAGAAATATATTAATTAATCACTACACAGAAAAGGCAGTAAAAGGTACTATCTACAGCAGGCATCATTAAATTTGAATCATAAGCCAAATCAGGCATATCACCTGATTTTGCAGATAAAATTCATTGAAATGCAGTTACAGTGTGTTTCAAGACAAGATGGCAAACTAGAAACAGCTCAAGTGTGCCACACTCATGGACAGGAAACAAAAGGGCTAGTGAACACAGACCCTGCAGGCTGATCATCTGAGAAATCACACTGGGGATCCAGTAAGGCAGCAGAGGAGCACAGACAGCAAAGAGGAGCGAAGATGGGCACCAGTCTGTCTGGGCTCAGCGCGGAGCCAGGAGAACCTCTCCAATACAGGCAAGACGAGTGAATGAGAGCCCCTAGGGGGATTCATGCTCTCCACAGGAACTGTGCAAGATGGAACAGGAGAATCTCCCTGGGTCTCCCAGTCACTTCTAGACTGAGGCAGAGAGCCACTCAGATGTTTTGTGGGGGCAACAATCGAGTCCAAAGGGACCTCTACAAGCTTTGGGCCCTGGAGCAGACCAGCATCAGCACAATAGCCCCAACAGAGGCTGCAACTGCAGTGTCTGGGAGCAGCAAGATTGCTCCATCCCACGTTGCTGGATGGGGCTTGCTGCCAGCTTCTGGCCTAGCAGTTTTGATTCAGCCTGAACTTGGCTGGCCACTCCACCTACCCTGCTACTGGTAGTCAACTGGGCAATGCTTGCTAGAGCTTCCAGCCCAGTGATCCTGCTTTTATGTGAACACAGCTGGAGGGTACAGCTTCCTGATGTACTAGGAAACAGGCGGCAGGGCATGTGATCTCACCTACCCCCGCCACTGATAGCCAGGAGAACAATGCTTGCTAGAATATCTGGCCCAGGGGTCCTGCTTCTGTGTGAACTCCTCTGAGTGTACAGTTACCTGTTGTCTTGGAAACACTTGGACGGGTGTAGGACACTCCACCCACCCTCACCACTGGTAAGCCAGGTGGGCAACACCTGCTAGAGCTTCCAGCCCTGCAGCCCCACTTTTGTGTGAACTCAGATGGTGGGTGCAGCCTCCTGTTGTCTCAGAAAGCACCTAGATAGATAGCAGGATAGGCCAGCCTACCCATCCCTGCCACTGATAGCCAGGTAGGCAATGCCTGCTAGAGCTTCTGGCCTAGCAGCCCCACTTTTGTGTGAACTCAGCTAGAGGGTACAGCTTCCTGTTGCCCTGGGAAATACCCCAATGGTAGAGCACAGGAACCTACTCACTCCTGACACTGGCAGACAGGCAGGTAACACCTGCTAAAGCTTCTGGCTCAGCAGTCCTACTTCCATATGAGTTTGCCAAGGGGCAAACTCTGGAAACATCCGGAGGGCAAGGCAGGCAACTCCAACCACCCCTGCCTCCTATAGCCAGACACAACACAGCTGCTAAACCTTCCAACCCAATGGTCCTGCTTGCACTGAACTCTGTGACTAGGCACAACCCTATGTTTTCCCAAGAAGAACATGGACAACAGATGAGGGCTGACTGGACAAGAACATGGCTTGTCTGCCAACTGTGGCCCCTGCTTGAGGTAGCCCAGTGGATCAGCACACCCAACAAAAATGGAGACAGCAACGGGAGGGGCCTTCTCCAAGACCGAGGACTTGACTAGAATTAGAGCTAGTCAACCAAACACACCTTACACCATAATCAAATCCCCAAGGGAATCAAAGAAAAAAAAAAGCAAAAAATCCATCCAAAGGACAGCAACTTCGAAGACTAAAGGAACATCAGCCTACGCAAATGAGAAAGAACCAGCACAAGACCTCTGGTCACTCAAAAAGCCAGAATGTATTCTTTCCTCCAAATGACTGCACTATTTGCCCAGAAAAGTTCTTAACCAAGCCGAAATTACTGAATTGATGGAAACTGAATTCAGAATATAGATAGTAATGAAGATCATCGAGATGGAGGAGAACGTTGAAACTCAATCTAAGGAAGCTAAGAATCACAGCAAAATGATACAGGAGCTGACAGATGAAATAGCCATTATAAAAAAGAACTAAACTGACCTGATAGAGCTGAAAAATACATTACAAAAATTGCATAATGCAAACACAAGTATTAACAGCAGAATAGACCAAGCTGAGGGAGGAATCTCAAGGCTCGAAGACTGGCAGTCTGAAATAATTCAGTCAGACAAAAATAAGAAAAAAATAATAAAAAAGTAAAAAGTAAAATCTCCAAGAAACATGGGCTTTTGTAAAGACACATAATCTATAACTCACTGGAATCCCTGAAAGAGATGGGGAGAATGTAAGCAACTTGAAAAACGTCTTTCAGAATATCATGTATGAAAACTTCCCCCACCTCACTAGAGAGGGCAACATTCAAATCCAGGAAATGCAGAGAACTTCTGTGAGATATTATACAAGATCATCTCCAAGACACCATAATCATCAGATTCTACAAGGTCCAAATGAAGAAAAAAATGTTAAAGCCAACTAGAGAGAAGAGGCAGGTCACCTATAAAGGGAACCCCATCTGGCTAACAGTGGATCTTTCAGCAGAAACTCTACAAGTCAGAAAAGATTGGTAGTCTACATTTAGCATTCTTAAAGAAAAAAATTTCCAACCAAGAATTTCATATGTGGCCAAACTAGGTTTCATGAGTGGAAGAGAAATAAGATCCTTTTCAGACAACCAAATGCTGAGGGAATTCATTACCACCAGATGTGCCTTACAAGAGCTTATAAAAGAAGTGCTCAATAGGGAAAGGACTGTTACCAGCTACTACAGGATCACACTTAAGTATACAGATCAGTGACACTATAAAGCAAACACACAAACAAATCTGCATAACCAGCTAACAACATGATGACAGGATCAATCCACACATACCAATACTCACCTTGAATGTAAATGGGGTAAGTGCCCCAATTAAAAGACATGGAGTGGCAAGCTGGATAATGAAGCAAGACCCAAGATGGGCCTTCAAGAGATTGATCTCACATGTAATGATATCTATAGGCTCAAAACAAAGGGATGAAAAAAAATCTACCAAGAAAATGGAAAACAGAAAAAAAGCAGGGGTTGCAATCCTAATTTCAGACAAAACTGACTTTAAACCAACAGTGATCAAAAAAGATAAAGAAGGGCATTGCATAATGATAAAGGATTCAATTCAACAAGAAGATCTAACTATCTTAAATATATAGGGACCCAAAACAGGACTACTCAGACTCATAAAGCAAGTTCTTAGAGACCTACAAAGACTTACAAAGACCTACAAAGACCCACACAATAGTAGTGAGAGACTTCAACACTCCACTGACAGTATTAGACAGATTATGAGGCAGAAAAATAACAAAGATATTCAGGACCTGAACTTAACACTTGACCAAATGGACCTAACAAACAGAACTCTCTACCCCAAAACAACAGAATATACATTCTTATCATGCCACTTGGCACATTCTTCTCATTCTGAAATCAATGATATAATCAAACATAAAATGATACTCAGCAAATTAAAAAAAAAAAACTGGAATCATACCAACCACACTCTCAGAATAACAGTTCAATAAAAATAGGAATCAATACTAAGAAAATCACTCAAAATCATACAATAACCTGGAAATTTAAACAACCTGTTCCTGAATAATGTTTGGGGAAACAATGAAATGAAGGCAGCAATCAATAAATTCTTAGAAACTAATTCAAACAAAGGTACAACATACTAGAATCTCTAGGACACAACTAAGACAGTGTTAATAGGGATGCTTATAGTACTAAATAAGCACATCAAAAAGTAAGAAAGATCTCAAATTAACTACCTAACATCAAAACTAAAAGAGCTAGAGAAGCATGAGCATGCCAATCCCAAAGCTAACAGAAGACAAGAAATAACCAAAATCAGAGCTGAACTGAAGGAAATTGAGACATAAAAAATCATATAAAAAGATCAATGAATTCAAGTTTTATTTCTTTGAAAAAATTAATAAGAGAAATAGACCACTGGCTAGGTTAATAAATTAGAAACAACAAAGAAGACTTTACCACTGACCCCACAGAAATAAATTAAGAACAAAAAACCCATCAGAGACTACTATGAACACCTGTATGCACCCAAACTAGAAAATTTAGAAGAAATGAATAAATTCCTGGACACATACAACCTTCTGAGATTTAATCAGGAGAAGTTGACTCTCTGAATAGACCAATATGAGTTCTGAAATTGAATCAGTAATAAAAATCCAACCAACCAAATAAATATCAGGACCAGGTGGATTCATAGCCAAATTCTACCAGATGTATAAAGGAGAGCTGGTGCCATTCCTGTTGAAACTATTCCAAAATATTGAGCATGAGGAACTCCTCCCCAACTCATTATATAAAGCCAAGATCATCCTGATATCAAAACATGGCAGAGAAACAACAAAGAAAGAAAACTTCAGGCCAATATCCTTGATGAATATAGATGCAAAAATCCTCAACAAAATACTAGCATATTGAATCCAGCAGCAGAGCAAAAAGCTAATCCAGCACAATGAAGTGGTTTTCATCCCTGGGATGCAAGATTGGTTCAACATATGCAAATCAATAAATGTGATTAATCATATAAACAGAACTACAAATAAAAACCACATGATTATCTAAATAGATGCAGGAAAGGCTTTCAACTAAATTCAACATTCCTTTATGTTAAAAACCCTCAAAAAACTAGGCATTAAAGAAACATCTTTTTAAATAGTGAGAGCCATCTATGACAAACCCACAGCCAACATCATACTGAATGAGCAAAAGCTAGAAGCATTCCCCTTGAAAGCTGGCAAAGATAAAGATGTCCTCTCTCACCATTCCTATTCAACACAGTATTGGAAGTCATAACCAGTGCAATCAGGCAAGAATAAGAAATAAAAGGCCTTCAAATAGTAAGTTAAACTATTTCTGTCTGCAGATGACATGATTCTATATCTAGAAAACCCCACAGTCTTTGCCCAAAAGCTCCTTGATATGATAAAGAGCTTCAGGAAAGTTTCAAGATACAAAAATCAATGTTTAAAAATGAGTAGCATTCCTATACACCAACGACATACAAGCCAAGAGCCAAATCAGGAACACAATCCAATTCACAATTACCACAAAAATAAAAATATCTAGGAATACAGCTAACTGGGGAGGTAAAAGACCTCTACAATGAGAATTTTAAATCAGAGATGACACAAACAAATGGAAAAACATTATATGCTCATGGATAGAAAGAATTAATATTGTTAAAATGGCCATACTGCCTGAAGCAATTTACAGATTCAAACTACCAATTACATTTTTCACAGGATTAGAAAAATCTATTTTAAAATTCATATGAAACCAAAAAAGAGCCCAAATAGCCAAGGAAATCTTAGAATGAAGCTGGAGGCATCACACTACCTGACTTCAAAGTATACTACGGTTCTACAGTAACCAAAACAGCATAGTACTGGTACAAAAACAGACACATAGACCAGGACAGAATAGAGAGCTCAGAAATAATGCCATACATGTACAACCACCTGATCTTTTACAGAATTGACAAAAACAAGCAATGTGAATACGACTGTCTGCTCAATAAACGGTGCTGGGATAATGGGCTAACCATATGCAGAAGATAGAAACTAGACCCCTACCTCACACCAGATACAAAAATCAACTCAAGATGGATTAAAGACTTAAATGTAAAGACTAAAACTATAAAAACTCTGAAAGATAACCCAGGGAATACCATAGTCAACACAGGACTTGGCAAAGGTTTTATGATGAAGACACCAAGAGCAATTGCAAGAAAAAGAAAACTTGACAAGTGGGACCCAGTTAAATTAAAGAGCTTTTGCACAGCAAAAGAAATTATCAACAGAATAAAGAGAAAACCTATGAAATGGCAGAAAATATTTACAAACTATGCATCCAACAAAGATCTAATATCCAGAATCCAGGAACTTAAAGTTACAAAAAAAAAACAAAACTCCATTAGAAAATGGGCAAGAGACATGAACAGACACTTTTCAAAAGAAGACATACATGCAGCCAACAAGCATATGAAAAAATGCTCAACATCACTAATATTTGAGAAATATAAATCAAAACCACAATGCGATACCATCTCACACCAGTGAGAATTGCTATTATCAAAAAGTCAAAAAAATATCAGATGCTGGCAAGGTTGGGGAGAAAAGAGAACACTTATACACTGCTGGTTGAAGTGTAAATTAGTTCAGCCATTGTAGAAAGTAGTTGTGACAATTCGTCAAAGAACCTGAAAGAGAGCTATTATTTACCCAGCAATCCTATTATTGGGTATATATCCAAAGAAATATTAATTGTTCTACCATAAAGACTCATGCATATGTTTGTTCATTGCAGCCCTATTCACAATAGAAAGACATAGAATCAACGTTTTGACCATCAGTGGTAGACTGGATAAAGAAAGTGTGGTACATATGCTTCACAGAATACTATGGCTATGAAGCCATTAAAAGAGAGAGAGAGAGAGAGAGAGAGAGAGAGAGAGAGAGAGAGAGAGAGAGAGAGAGAGAGATTGAGATTGTGTCCTTTGCAGCAATGTGGATGAAGCTGGAGGCCATTATTCTAAGCAAACTAACATAGAAACAGAAAATCAAATACTGCACATTCTCACCTGTAAATGGGAGCTAAACAATGAGAATGCATAGATACTAGGAGAAGAACAGCAGACACTGGGTCCTACTTGAGGGTGGAGAACAGGTGGAGGGAGAAGATGAGAAAAACTACCTATGAGGTACTGTGCTTATTACCAGGGAGACAAAACTATCTGCACACCAATCTCCTGTGAAGCAGATTACCTACCTAACAAATCTGCACATGCATCCCGAAACTTAAAAGTTAAAGAAAAAAATTTATGAATAATTTGTTTCCATATTATCCATAGCTGCTTTCATGCTACAACACCAGAGTTCAGTAGCTGTTGCAGAGACCTTATGGCCTGCAAAGTCTAGAATATTTACAATCTCATCTGTTACAAAAAAAGTTTGCTAACCCTAGTTCTAAAGCATGGAGTATTATAAAGTATAATACACAAAATTACAACTGTAAAAAGAGCCTCTGTTAAGAAATACAATTATTTCATATTGTGAAAGAATCAGTGGCACACACAAAAGTTGCCTATAAAATGAAAATGTGACTGAGAGAGCTGACTTAACAGGAACAAAAGAAAGTCAGAAAACAGTGATAGGTGGGGCGTGGTGGCTCACGCCTGTAATCGTAGCACTTTGAGATGCTGAGGTAGTCAGATCACTTGAGGTCAGGAGTTTGAGACCAGCCTGGCCAACACAGTGAAACACTGTCTTTATTAAAATAACAAAAATTAGCCGAATGTGGTGATGTGTGCCTGTAATCCCAGCTACTCAGGAGGCTGAGGCAGGAGAATCACTTGAACCCAGAGGTGGAGGTTGCAGTGAGCCAAAATTGCACCACTGCACAACAGCTTGGGCGATAGAGGGAGACTTAGTCTCGAAAAAAGAAAGAAAGAAAGAAAAAGAAAACAGTTAAGACAGTGCAATATTTTCATAGTAATGGAAGAAAATACTTATTATTACCCTATTAGAGAATTATTTAAGAATGAGACTAAAATAGAAGCATTATTCTGACATACCGAAACTAAGAGGGCTTACCACTAACAAATCATCACTATACAATGCTGAAAAATATGTACTTAAGAAAGTAGAAAAATAATATCAGAAAGAAGGATGGAGACAACGAAAAATTGATGAACACAGAAACTGGTAAACATCTGGATAAATCTGCATAAACACTGACTGTTTTAAGCAATAATAGCTAGTTTGGAGATCAAATTAAAAGGCAGAATTAAAATATTTGACACAAATGCATGCAAGATAAAAGAATGGTGAAAGACTTCTGAGGCCTATATATTATTTGGTAGGTCTATCGAGTAAGTGAGATTCATTTAGATTTTAAGAAAATACGTATCTTTAGCTTTAAAGGTTAATCCTAAAAGAAATTTCAAAATAGTACAGAAGGAAAATTGAGAAAACAGTTGAAATGCAATTTTGAAAAGGTAGAAAAGAGAAAAACTATCCTAAAAATCACAATACATTGGAACTATGGGATACGGCTAAAAGAGCACACGAACACATATACCTTCTTTAGGAAAATTGTTAACTAACTAATCTAGAAAAGAAGTATAAAACACAAATATGCAAAATAAGGAAAAGGGTAAAATAGTTCAAACTAGTAGAGGTCATTTTAAAAATCAAGAGATGCCAAGTGTGGTAGTTCATGCCTGTAATTCCAGCACTTTGGGAAGCCAAGGCAGGAGGATCACTTGAGGTCAGGAATTTAAGACCAGCCTGGGAAACAGAGCAAGATCTTGTCTCTACAAAGCCAGGTGTGGTAGCATGTATCTGTAGTCATAGCTGCTCAGGAGGCTAAGGTGGGAGGATCACTTGAGCCCTGGAGCTTGAGGCTGCAGTGAGCCATGATCATGCTAGAGCACTCATCTGGGTGACACACTGAGACCTTGTCTCAAAAAATAAAAATAAAATAAAATAAAATAAAATAAATCAAGAGGTTACATTGTTTCGCTCTGTGAGTAATATATATGACAGAGACAAAATGGTTACTTCTAAAGAAAAATTTAAACTGATTTCAAATTAAAACAGAAAAAGAGAGAGATCCAAGATGGCCGATCACTAGCAGCTCAGGATTGCAGCTCCCAGTAAAAGCGCAGAGAGCCAGAGGATGCCACACTTACCGATAAATTTTTGCTGCCCACGGACCAGGACATTCCCAGCGGAGAAGCCCCACGGGTCGCCAGCATAACCCTTTTGGCTGGCGCGGCTTTTTTGCTGATGCCTCAGCCCAGTGGCTCTTGGTGCGGGACTGGGTCTCCTTTTGGATGATGTTTGGAGCTCTGTGAAGGCAGAGCAGTCCATCCAGCTGATTGAAAAAGGGACTGTAGAGGGAAGTCAGACTGGAGACCCCTCGGCAGAAAAGCACCACGAATTTCAATGCTGCTGTTTTAGCCAGCGTTGTGGGTCGCCAGAGTGAAAATTACATAGATTCCGGAGCTGGGAATTAACAAGCTGGACATCCACTCAGAGACTTAATTTGAAAGTTGATAATTACAGAGACAATAGGTGGATAAAACCATAAAGATGCCAAGAAGCCACCGTAAAAAAACTGAGAACACTCAAAATCAGAATGTCTCTCCTTCTACAGAGGACGCTAGTTCCTCATCAGTAACGGAACAAGGCTTGATGGAAAACGAGTGTGAAGAATCATCAGAATTAGGCTTCAGAAGGTGGATAATAAGAAACTTCTGTGAGCTAAAAGAATATGTTCTA